>CABHPP010105639.1:0-12340 GCA_902168425.1 Peromyscus attwateri | reverse complement strand
AATCCCCTGCAGTGATGGGGTACAGCCTGAATCCCCTGCAGTGGTGGGGTACAGACTGAATCCCCTGCAGTGGTGGGGTACAGCCTGAATCCCCTGCAGTGGTGGGGTACAGCCTGCACATGTGAGTTAAACTGTTTCTCCCTTTGCTTTTCACTGGGGTATTTTATCACAGTAACTGAGATGAAACTAGGACATACGTGGGAATTAGGAGGTAAATAAAAATCATAAACAAGACAGCAAACAGATAGAAGGAGGTCTCAGATACTGTAATGTCAGATCTAGGGTGATCCAGCTCTGCTTGGTGAGCTTTGAATATTTTTTCTCAGAGAACTGAGGAATAATAAGACATCCGAGAAGTTTTAAAAACAACTCAGTAGAAATTCTAATATGGAACAGTATTTAGAAACTCTGTGGATGGCCGAACAGAAGATGAGACTAAAGATAGATTTAGGGAAACAGAATAGATATCAAAGGAATTATTATGAATGACATTATTTTGAATGAAGTACAGAGATACAAATGGATAAAAAAAAATATGGATGTCTGGGAGCAAATAGAAAGGACAATCCATTAGAGTCCCAAATGAGGAAGATAGCATGAGGCAGAAGCATTATTTGGTTATATTTCAAAACTGATGGATACTGTGAACCAAGAAGCCAACCATTCACGAGAAGAAGAAAGGAAAGCTCTACACACAGCCATGGTGTAATAAAACCAGACACTCCAAAGGTCAAATGAAAATCTTAAAAAATTTAGCTGAGACAAAAGACAATTTTTCTTCAAAGTAATAGTGTTTAGATTAACAGCAAGGTAATATTTTCAAACAAGAATTTTAAACATAGTAAAAATCATTCAAGGGCTAAAGAGATGGTTCAGTGGTCAAGACCACTTGCTGGCATTGCAAGAGGACCCAGGTTCGATTTTCAGCATCTGCATTTGGTCCTCATAACTGTATGTAGTTCCAGTTCCAAGAGATCTGCTGCCTTTTTGTGTCCTTTTCAGACAGCAGGCATGCACGGGATGCATACACACACATGCAGGTAAACACTCATATACATAAAATCAATAATCTTTAAAGATATATATCTTTCAAGATTAGGACGGACCTGTGAGAGAGTTTAGTACCTTCAGTAAAGATGCTTTCAGGGCGAGCTTGGTGACGAGTTTGCTACTCCACCCAGAATCCATGAGAAGGTGTAAGAAGAGAACCAACTCCACAAGATTGTCCTCTGACCTCCAAGGCACATACATCCATACGCACACACGAAAGGTACAAATAATATTTTTAAAAGATTAGATGTAAAATTTTAACCCAACCAAGTGAACATAAGAGAGTGGGATGGGAAGAAGGGAAAAAGTGAAAAAAGAAAGTGGGAAACTTAAAAGATACAAGACTGAAGATGAAGGGAGGAAGGAGAAGGAGCAAGGTAGTGGCTGGACCAACAAACTAAACAAGTTGTAGAAACTAACAAAACAGGGATTCAAATGTTGATGACGGCAGGCAAGTCACCCTCTGTCTACAGGAACTGTGAGGACCCACAGGGGTGGAAAGACCACTGTGAGGTTAAAAGCACTTTCTGGTCTTCCAGAGGACAGAGCTTTCCCAGCACCTACAAGCTCAAGTCCAGACACAGGGGATCTGATGGCCTCTTCTGGCCTCCTTGGGCACCTGCACACATGTCTGTAGACACACATACACATAATTAAAAACAAAAACAAAAATGCCTATGAAAGAGAGATCCTGTAAGGTGGTGAATAGCGAAGGATGCATGCTGGGTTTTTTTTCTTTTTTTTTTTTCATTTTTCTTTATTAAGAACTTTTCTACTCACTTCACATACCACCCACAGATCCCTCCTCCTCCCTCCTCCCACCCTCCAGCCCTCTCTCCCAAGCCACCCCACATCCCCACATCCCCCAAATCAAGGTCTGCCATGGGGAGTGAGCAGAGCCCAGCACACTGAGCCTAGGCAGGTCCAAGCCCCTTCCCACTGCACCAAGGCTGTGCAAGGTGTCACACCACAGGCACCTGATTCCCAGAAGCCTGCACATGCACCAGGGACAGATCCCAATCCCCCTGCCTGGGTGCCCCACAAACAGTTCAAGCCAAACAACCGTCTTCCGTGTCCAGAGGGCCTAGTCCAGTCCTATGGAGGCTCCACAACAACCAGTCCACAGTTCATGGGGTTCCACTAGTGTGGCCAGTCATCTCTGCACGTCCTCCCATCATGATCTCAACATCCCTTGCCTGCAGAATCCCTCCTATCTCTCATCAATCGGATTCCTGGAGCTCAGCCTGGTGCCTGGCCATGGATCTCTGTATCTGCCTCCATCAGTCACTGGACAAAGGCTCTATGATGTCAGCTAGGTTATTCACTAGACCGGTCACCAGAGTAGACCAGTCTAGGCACCCTCTGGACCACTGCCAGTAGACCAAGGTGGGGTCATCCTTGTGGATTTCTGAGAGCCTCCCCAGCACCCTGCCTCTTCCTATTCCCATGATGTCCTGATCTATCGTGGTATCTCCTTCCCTGCCCTCCCACTCTGTCCCTGTTCCAGCTTGACCCTCCCATTTCCCTATGTTCTCATGCCCCACTCCTCACCCTCCACCACCCCCCCACACCCAGTCTGCTCATGTAGATCTCATCCACTTCTCCTTCACAGGTTCATCCATGTGTCCCTCCTAGGGTCTTTCCCTGTTAGCTAGCCTCTCTGGAGTGGTGGGTTACAGTCTGGTCATCCCTTCCCTCACATCTAGTATCCACTTATGAGTGAGTACATACTATGTTTGTCCTTCTGAGTCTGGGTTACCTCACTCAAGATGATATCTTCTAGTTCCATCCATTTGCCTGCAAATCTCATGATATCATTGTTTTTCTCTGCTGAGTAGTACTCCATTGTGTATATGTACCACATTTTGTTTATCCATTCTTCAGTTGAGGGGCATCTAGGTTGTTTCCAGTTCTGGCTATTATGAATAGTGCTGCTATGAACATAGTTGAGCAAGTGTCCTTGTGGTAAGATTGAGCTTTCCTTGGGTATATGCCCAAGAGTGATACAGCTGGGTCTTGCCTAAAGTGACCCTAAAGCAAAGAGCGGCAAAGTATTACCATCCAGATTAATAAGTGGGCAAATAGAAAACCCAAAACTTAACAACCTAAAAGAAGAAAAGATAAAGAGGAGTGTAAATGGGGCTGACAATAGAAATCCATAGGAAAACAGAAGACGGGAAACTGGACTTCACTAGCTACATTAAGCATAGATGGAATACAGAAGGTCTAGGCCTGACTTAGGTACATTTATGCATGACAGTATGCACAAGACATGTGCTCGAAGCACAGGGCTTCGTAGCAGCTAAAATAAAACAACAGCCAAAGACAGGCCATGGATGCACCAAACAAAAGAAACATTAATAAGTTTAGTAAAATCAAAGTACAGCTTAAGTCAAAAGAAAGTAATGGTCAAGATGCTCTATTTGTACTGACTCACCAAGAAGGAACAAATATTTTTGTTTCATGAATAGAAATTCCATAGTTTTGTATACATAAACTCAACTTTAAAATATATGAAGCAAAATCTAAGAGAAATGTAGTAAAATACAGCTCTTTACAATGAAATATTTACCGAAGAATTGTGATAATTTTTCAAAATAAACTAAATTACTGCCAACATAATTATAATAAATGAATTAATCTAATATATATCACACTGTTCACCCAGCAGTCAGTGAAATACTTTCTTACCCAGTAGGGACTGGGTGTTAACAAAGCTAATCCTTCATCGGGTGACACAGCATGGCTCAGAGAATGTCAAGGGGCTGATAAACACAGAAAAGTTTCCTGATAACAACTCATTTAAGCAGGAAATTAAAGCGTTCAGTCAAGAAAGAATGAAAAAAATCCCCATAAGGCTAAAATTGAAAGCATAAAATGTATAGATCACACACGGTTAAGGAAGTAATCAAAATGGAAATGAGAAAGTAATTTTATTTGAATTATAACAAAATGCTTTATTTCCAAAGATACAGAGAGCCCTAAATCAGCTTTCTTAGCCTTTCCCAGGGTATATTCAGGTTGGATGACTCTTTGTTGTGGCAGGGCCCATGAACACTATGGGATGTTTCACATTTCTGATTTTTACCCAGGAAGGGCAAGTGATGTTTTCTCCCATTTGTGTCACTAAAACTGTCTATGGATATTTCCAAAAGTCCCCCCGAGGTTAAGCATTCATCTGTCTAAGGGAGGTTAAGAAAGAATAGTCTGTGAAGAGTTAAGAATGAAGGGCAATGTGAATAATAAATGTTAATACAGAAAGTAATACTACAGAAAAACAAATAATAAAAAGAATTTTTTTAAAAGTAAAAACCTTTCTGAAAAGATTAATAAAATGTATATTGTAGCTAGAGTTTTCCTACCTGGTCCACAGTCAGGACAAATCTCTCTCACCTGCCAGTCCCACAGCCACTCAGACCCAACCAAGTAAACACAGAGACTTATATTGCTTACAAACTGTATGGCTGTGGCAGGCTTCTTGGTAACTGTCCTTATATCTTAAATTAATCCATTTCTATAAATCTATACCTTGCCACGTGACTCGTGGCTTACCGGCATCTTTACATGCTGCTTGTCCTGGCGGCGGCTGGCTGTGTCTCCTTCCGCCTTCCTGTTCTTTTCTCCTCTCTGTTAGTCCCGCCTATACTTCCTGCCTAGCCACTGGCCAATCAGTGTTTTATTTATTGACCAATCAGAGTAATTTGACATACAGACCATCCTACAGCAGTATATGGCTGTACAAACTTGAAGAAAAAAAGGAAAATGGAAACAGAAATAAAGACTTAAAATGATTATAAAATCATTCCAGTCTAGATGTTTATCAACAGATAAATGGATGATAAATGTGTGGTATATATGCACAATGGAATAATATTTAGCCATTAAGAAAAATGAAATCCATAGGAAAATAGATGATTAGAAAAAATAATATAAAGCTAAATGGTCCAAACTCAGAAAGACAAAACCACAAATTCCTTGTCATATGTATATCTTAGCCTATAAAGTTGGTGTGTGTGTGTGTGTGTGTGTGTGTGTGTGTGTGTGTGTGTATGTGTGTGTGTGTGTGTGTGTGTGTGTGTGTGTTTTGTGTGTGAAAGTCTATGGTACATACACATGCACACACAAACAGGTGTACTTGTATATGTAAAAGACTAAAAGTTGAGAAAGGAGACCATAACAGGGCAATACTAGGTGACGAAGAAGGATGGAAACCAGGCAAAAGGGTACATAGGACATGAAAAAAGAAGAGAGTCAAGGGGTCTAGAAAGGCAGGACTGGGGTAGCAGAGGAGGTAGGGGATGTGGGGAAGGATGATCACCAAAGTGTACTTTGCTAGAACACTTCATAATTGTGTAAACATGTTATATGCTGATTTTAAAAATAAAACATTAAAAATAACAATAGATTCTTCACATATTAAAAAGATACAAATAAAGCTCTCATGTTAATGACAAGGTACATGAAATAGAAATATTTCTGAAAATCACACCTTAGCATAACTCAGAAGATCAATAGAAAATATGAGTCATCCTACAGCCATTAAGTTAATCTATAACCAACACCCATGGGCATATTCACACAGGTTCAACAAACAAAACACCACTCCGAGGCCTTGGTGACTAAAGCATGCACCCAGATAACAGAACGAGACAACAATCTCCAGCAGTTCATTCTCGTAAACAGCAAATACTAAAAGCTTCTCCAAGCATTGCCACTGAAAATGAGGGTGGACAGATGATGCCACTCTCACCCATGCTAATAACCACAAAATCTGTCTCTCTGTGGCTACTAAATCAAGTGTTATGTTAGGGAGATAAAATGCCAGGAGTAAGCTGAGGTTATTCTAGGAATACAAGATTAACTTCTGAAAACCAATCATGTAATTAATGAGTGGGGAAAAAGAGCATGATTATGTCAATGGATACAAAAAGGGTTGGTGAAATTTAACCAATGTGTCTATGTGTTCATTTTTGTTCTTTATGGTTCTGGAAAATGAACCCAGATCTTCATACATCCCAAACTTATGCTTCTGAGCTCAAGCCCCTCGAATGTGTTATTTAGTGGAATTTTATTTACATAGCAAAGGATAGATACTCCTCTTCCCACAGAGACACTGTAGTGAATATCATACTCAAAATTAAATCAGTTTTCTCTTTGAAATACAAAACATGGCTACACTAATTCCAGGAGGGGCTTGAAGAGTCAGAAGCAATCAGAGCAAATGAATAAAGACATGGAGAAAGAAAGGATGCTGACATCCTTTGCCAAGAGTGTGTGTGTAGAACATATGCTGTGTGGGTAGAATATATATTGTGTAGGTGGAGCAGCCAAGAGTCTACAGCCAGGTTGCAAGCATTAAAGAGCTTAGTAAGATTGATGGACACCATGTTAATTATGTCATAATCAGCTACACTCTGTCATCAACAATCTGAAAAAAATAGTTTATTTATTTATTTTTTCATGTGTCAAGGGAGGCACATGGCACAGTGTGCCACAGGACTTTTGGAAGTAGGTTTTTCTCCTTTCATGAGAATTCAGAGGATGGGCTCAGGTCATCCTTGGGCAGCAAGTGCCTTTACCATCTGAATCACCCTGCCTGAAATGAACATTTTTTGGAGGGATATTTTTAGCAGCATCAAGCTCTGTAATAATTTTTAAATGATTTATGTGTATAACTTTAATGAAAATTAAAGAAAAGAAAGTAATAATCTAAGGAGACATCACTCCTCATGGTTATGGTTGCAGCAGCAGAAAACTCCCCAGAATGGTTCACTTCCTCAGGACCTCACAAAGCCCTCGATGGTGAAGTGACATCTGCATTATCTTCACCCACAGACTAAAATGCCTGAGGGTGGGAGCCATTCCTTAGGTCTAAGTCCTTCAACTTCAAAGTCCAGACTCTTTGTAGGCTGTTGGTCTCCTTTTTTCCATTCTATTTTATAGTGGAATGCTGTCATTTACATACATTGTCATGTTTGTCCCAAATTTCCTTTAGATGTCATGAGTTTTGCAAAACATTGACATTATTTCACCATAATTATTTCTATCTTAATTAGTATCATGCTTTAATTATAGAACTTGGCAAACAATATACCATCCCCAGTATCATAACCAGAAAGTAAAATAAATTTTGGTATTTATGAAATCTGATATTTTGCCACATAATTATGGCTAGCTCTGCTGTTTTTCATATACTATGAAGTTATTGAGCTATGATCCAAAGTTCTTAGCATTCTGGACATTGATATCTTAGAGATGAGGATGGTTAAAATGCTCTCTAACTATAAGCAACAGCAGGTCATTGTCCTGATTTTTCTATGACCCTTCATATGTCTTAATTTCAGAAACACATTAGCACCTATATAGGGGCTTTGTTCATGGATCCACTGAGCAAATACTTACCAGTCAACCTAACTTGAAATCAAAATGAATAAGAATCAAGATTCCTGCCTGCATCCTAGCAGAGTCTTGGGTCTACGTTACAAAATCTGGCACCTCTAACGCTAGCAGGATTGCCAAAAGCCATGGAGAACCTGCTGCAATGTGTTCTAGAAGTGTTAGCCTTCTCTCCTAATTCCTAATAACTGGATAAATGGTGACACTTGCTACAGAATCTGCTATGATTTCAGTTTGCACATGGGGAGAGGGAGTGAATAATTGCTTACCAGTGGACTCCTTGATTTGTAAGTTAAATGGAAGGGGGCTAACTAGTGCAGACCTCCCACCATGCACCTATTTGAGAGTGTTGCATCAGGAAACCAGTGATGCATTTCTAGCATGGGACAGGTATCTCACATTCAGGCATTCCTAGGTAGGAAACCATCTAGACTTTGCATCGGTTATTTTTATTACTGTTGTGATCTGACCAGAAGTAACTTACTGGAGGAAGGATTTATTTTGGCTTGCCATTGAGGGAATGCAGTCCACCACAGAGGGGAAGTTATGATTGTAGGAATATGACATCACATTGTATCTAGCATCAGGAAACTCTGCAAATAGGAAGTGAGACTAGACTATCAAATCTCAATGCCTTTATGCAGGGTGACTGACTTCCTCCAGTGTGGCTCCATCTCCTAAAGGTTACACAACTTTCTAAAATAGTGTCACTACCTAGGCACCAAAGTTCAAACACAGGAGCCTATAGGGAGGTGGCTTGGATAGGAATGGCCCCCATAAACTCATGTGTGTTAATGCTTGACCCATAGGAAGGGGCACTATAAGGAGATGTGGCCTTGTTGGAGGAATGTGTCACTGTGAAGGCCTTAAGGTCTCTTATATGTTCAAGCTATGCTCAGTGTGGAACACAGTATCCTTCTGTTACCTGTGGATCAAGATCAAGATGTGGAACTCTCAGCTCCTTCTCCAGCACCATGTCTGCCTGCATGCTGCCATGCTTCCTTCCTTGACAATGGACTGAACCTCTGAAACTGTAAGCCAGCCCACATTAAATGTTTTCCTTTAGAAGAGTTTCCATGGTTGTATCTCTGTACAGCAATAGAAATCCTAACTAAGACAAGGGTATTTCACAGACAAACCACAAAGGGCTAAGCAGATTCTGATAGATATGTTAGAGTATCTTGAAAGAGGAGCATCTATATTTGCAACTTTGAAATGCATAAAAAATGAAATATGAATGGTGACCTAATTCACATTAACTGTCAGCCTGACTGTGGAGGTCTGAATGAGAACGATCTCCATAGGCTCTTTCTTACTTTGAATACCTGGTAGCCAGTTGGTGGAGCTGTTTGGGAAGGATTAAGAGGTGTGGCCTTGTTAGAAGAAGTGTGCTACTGGGGGTGGGCTTAGAGGTTTTAAAAGTCTCCCACTTCCCAGTGCCTCCCTCTCTGCCCCCTACTTGCTGCTCAAGATATGAGCTCTCCATGGCAGTTCTGTCACAGTGCCTTCATTCTGCTGTCATGGACTCTAACCCTCTGAAACCATAAGCCAAATTAAATATTTCCTTCTGTAAATTGCCTTGGTCATGGTGATTTGTCACAGCAATAGAAAAGTAACTAAGACACCAACAGAACCTAGAGCCACCTTTAAAAAAATGTGTCAATTGTGCAATTCTCATTATCAAGATAGTCGGTAGGCATGTGTATAATGGATTGCCTTGGTTCTCTTCATTCATGTAGGAGAGCCCATCCTACTGTCAGCAGGGCCATTTCTTCCTTGTGTGATCATGGACAATAAAAGAAAACTATATAAATATGAGCCAGAGAGTAAGCCTGCAAACAACATTCCTCCATGGTTTTTGTCTTCAGGCTGCAACCTTGAGATCCTACCCTGACTCCCCTCAATGACAAATGATGACCTAGAAGCATAAGATGAAATAAATCCTTTTCTTCCCAAGTTGCTTTTGGCTAGAATTCTTTATCACAGCCACAGAGTAAAAGTGGAATAGATGGTTAGTGTGGGGTTTGAATGACAATGTCTCCATGGCTGCCATATATGAATACTTTGTCCCCAGCTAGTAGCATGTTTGGGGAGGTATTGGAGGTATAACTTTGCTGGAGGAAGTATGTCACTGGGGCTTGCTGTCAGAAAACTCCCCCACCACTTCCAGCTTGCTGTCTTTGCTTTGTATTTGCAATTCCAGATGTGCACTCTCAGCCTCCTGCTGCTGATCCCATGCCTGCCTCCAGATGCCATGCTTCCCCACCATCATGGCTCTGACCATATGGAGCAACAAGCCTGAAGAAACTCTTCTAAAAGTTGTCTTGGTCAAGGTCTTTCATCACAGCAGCAGAACAGTAACTAATACAGGTAGATAGAGGCAAAGATCTGTGTACGGTAAACAAAGGAAAACATTAATTGTGGAATCTAGGTGGGAGTCTTGTGTTCACTATATAAGCCTTTAACTTATTGTATGTTTGAATTTTTTAGGTAATATGTTAGGAAAATGCACAGCATAAAATTGTTAACAAGAGTAAAGCAAGTTCAGCTTTTAAAGGCATGGATAACTATAGTTTTCTTGAATTAATGTTTGGTTTCATTAATTTTTAATTATGAAAATATTCACAGATATATTTTCCCTTAAGCAACACCACATATCCTAGATTACTGTCAAAACCAAGCATTATAAAATTTTTCTTTTCAACAAATCTTATGAGTCTGCAAAAATGAACCAGTCATTCCCTGTGTGAGGAGATTGCAAGTTCTATGGAGGCAAGAACCACTGTTATAAGTGTAGGGTTTATAAATAGACAATAGGGTTTTATCTGACACACAATAGGTGCTCCAGAAATATATTTTAAATGAACATAAGCCCTGTAATTAAATATAGCATGTACTAGACAAATAGAGCCGAACCCAATGGCAGAAGCAGGCAATGCCAATGCCTCAGGAGGCTAGAACAGGGTAACTGTAGCACAAGGCCGGTCTGGGGTGCAGAGTCAGCCTGGAAAATTATTTAAAATCATTACAAACAGGGCTGGAGTGTAGCTTAGTGGTAGGGCACTTGCATAGCACATGTGATACTTGAGTTGAGTCCTTAATATTGTAAAAAAAAAAAAATGTCCAGCAAATACGCAGCAGTAAGACATTGCAAAAACTCACTTTTTCTGTGAGTGCCATATTTCTGTTTGTACATACCAGCCCCTCCCTGTAGAACTGAGTGGAAGTAGCACCACATCAAGCTTCCACATCATGAGAAACCCCCCACAGCACCGAACAACCCCCCAGGTACAGCTCCATGAGCTTACATGGAGAATAAGAGTGACCAGATCATAGACACTTAGCAAATATTTGTTGAATGGATGGATGAATAAATTATGTTTTAAAAGGTAAGCGCAATCCGGTGCCAGGCTGTTTGTATTTGAAGAACAACTGTTGGCCCCGCTCTGCAGATATACACTTTTGATATTTTCATTTGCAAAGCTATCAAATGCCTTTTCATTTTCCAATGAACATCTGCTAACGATTAGCTAGTGGCTAAAATCAAACCAATTTGGGCTGGAAAAGTGACTCGGTGAAGTGCTTTCTAGGGTAGCATAGAGACCTGAATTTGAATCCCCAGCATTCGGATAGAAAACTAGGTACGGGGACTTGGAGTGCCTTTGTAGCCCCGATACTTGGGGGTGGGGCAGAGATAAAAAGATCTTGGGGCTTGACAGCCAGGCAGTCTAAGAAACTCATGAGCTACAGATCTAGTGAGAAACCTTATCTCAAAAACTAAGTTAGAAAAGCAATTAAGGAACACACACACATTTACACCCAATACATGTACATATGTCAAACCAATTTGACAAAGGATATTCTTTAAAGAATTTTTTGAAATAGTATCTGTCTACCTCTGTTTGACCTGGTATTGGCCTGTGGCCTAGGCTGACCTCAGGCTTACAATAATCCTCCTGCCTCATCCTCACAAGTGCTGTGATTACAGATGTAATAATAGTATGCTCAGTTGTTAATACTTTTTAAAAATACCATTTCATTTATATGGCAGACCTAAACATTTTTCATAAAGATTTCAGTTTAATTCTATTATAAATAGTGTTTCAATTCTATTCTGCATTGTTCTGCTGGATTTTAAAGTAAATGTGGATCATTAAGACCACATCCATTCACTTTGAAAAGAGAACAGCAGCTTCCATTCATCCTAATGGATGTATTGTGGGCGTAATGTACAAAAGCTATCAATCCTTTCTGTAAAGGAAACTATGATTTTCATTCACATCAAAAGCACCAACCCATATTCCTCTTTTATGGATTTGTTTTGCACAAATTATTTATTAGTCATATCTTTTACATAACAAATTACATCATGCATGTCTGTTCAGGAGAATTAAATTTTAATTACATAAAGTTGAAATGAAGGCAAAAGGTTTCCTGCAGTGTGCTCTATATTTATATTTGAACCTCTCTCCCTCTCTGGTGTGTATAGTCCTGCCTTGACCCTGGAGAGCTGTGACTTCATCTTCTGTTTCCTTGTCTATTTTTATACTCTAATTAAAAAAAAAAAAGTTGAACCTGCAACATAGAATTCCAGCTACAGAAGAGTCTGAAACACACAATCCAACTCTTTTGGAGACAGAAAATACAGCATCCTAAACAGGTTCCATGTTCTTGCTTATAAGGCCTGAAAGACTGTTAATGACTGACAAAAACCTAGTACAACTCAGTTTCCCGGAGGAAGAAAAGAGGCCCATTTGTTATCCATGGAGATGCCCCATACAATCAAGTTCTTTACTGTTGCTGAGAAGCCAGAAGACACTATTTGGGGAGATTAATTTGCCAGCAAAAGCAATAGTACCTGACCTCGTAGAAATTACATCAACATGGGCTGATG
>CABHPP010105634.1:0-10223 GCA_902168425.1 Peromyscus attwateri | reverse complement strand
ACAAATTAGTAGAGCCTGAAAACTACCTATACAGAATTCAGGGTTCAGACACACCATTAACTTACCTCAATGCAAAGGCAAATAATTTACGGCAGATCAAAGTTTTGTTCTGTTTAAATCAAACTTCCTGCCTAGTAACATACATGAAACACTAGAAATGATTATTGTGCTAATAGTGCGTGCATCTGCTCACGTCTTTGGAAAATAAAGCAAGATAAAAACACAAACAGTTATGAGCGTACCATTGCAGGATCTACACAGGCGTAGTTATGTACAAACCATTGCAGGATCTTCTTTAAGAGTTAAATGACAAAATCAGCTATCTGGGCTGATTGGGAGACATCAGTGTGGGTAACTGCCATTCTCAGGCCCATCATATGCCAGGATTCCATGCATTCTTCTTGCTCAGATTTACGTCCACACTTTCTGTAAGTGCCGTAGAACTGATAGCGTCAGTGTTTCCTGGAGTCATATATTTCCGTAATGTTTCTCTCCTTCCGTCTGAGTATCCTCCTGCCCTCCCTGTATGCCATCTGCACATACAAAGGGTTGTAAATAGTTGGGGACTTCAGTGCAAGGAAAACAAGGATCACGCAACTCCTTTCCCTTAATACTCTTGGCCCGTTCATCGTTTTGTCCAATTAGACAAATGAAATGTAACTTTGATTTGATTTGATCTGTGATTCTTTTGCCATTCATTCATGTGCATAACAACACGAAAGAAGAAGAAAAAAAAGGTACCTTTGGGCAACATCTGATTTGTCAGGAAATCCCTCGTGCTATGATGTGTGGGTGGGGAGAATGCCGGTGATGCGATCCAGATGCTGGAGCTGCCCTCCACCAATGATGCAGATGTGCGTTCTCCTCACATGCCCAGATGGTGACCCCTCTGGCATTGTTAATATGTTCCACATGCCAGTCATCCTTCTTTGCATGTGTGTGCCTTGATCTCCCTTAGTGCATGTGTTTATTTATGAGACACAGCATTCCTACATTTCATATGTGGCAGTAACTATTAAAAACGAAGAGTTTTAACTGCTCTGGAAATTGATAAAGAATCTTTTAAATTGCTATGAAATATGATCCTCATTTTTGAAACACCTCCTCATACAATTATTCAATTCGTAATGCGAGTTTTTGCCTTTCTCTTGAGAAAATACGGTGCTGGAGACACAGTTTAAAGATAGTTTAAAACCCAGTATTTCATGCTTGCACATTACAATGATACCTTTGCTCTGTTCTCATTTCTAATCTCTGAAACCTGTTTTTAAGAATTATGTCTGTACACGGAATGCTACTATTTGTTGCTGGTTAAGTCCAGGCATGAAGGAAACAGAAAATTAGGGTCTTCTAGAAGTGGCTCCTTATTTTTTTAATTTATTATTTCTAATTATGTGTAGTGGGAGGGGATGTGCATGTGAGTATATGAGTCCATAGGACCCACTTAGTGTCCTTATAGAGGACCCTGGTTAGGTTCCCAGCACTCACATGGTGGGTTGGGACCATCTGTAACTTCAGTTCCAACTGGAGAGGTTCCCTGGTAGAATTTTTGGGGTCACTTATGTATAGTATCATATTATCTTCAGAGAGCAAAAGTTTGGCTTCTTCCTTTCCAATTTGTATCCCCTTGATCTCCTTTTGCTGTCTTATTGCTCTAGCTAGAAATTCAAGTACTATATTGAATAGATATGGAGAGAGTGGACAGCCTTGTCTTGTTCCTGATTTTAGTGGAATCTTTTTGAGTTTTCTCTCCATTTAATTTGATGTTGGCTGTTGGCTTGCTGTATATTGCTTTTATTATATTAGGTATGTTCCTTGTATCCCTGATCTCTCCAGAACCTTTATTATGAAGGTGTGTTGAATTTTGTCAAAGGCTTTTTCAGCATCTAATGAGCTGATCATGTGTTTGTTTGTTTTTTTCTTGCAGTTTGTTTATATGGTGGATTACATTGACAGATTTTCATATGCTGAACCATCCCTGCATCTCTGGGATCATGCATCTTGATTATGGTGGGTGATTTTTGTGTGTGTGTGTTTTGGATTCAGTTTGCCAGTATTTTATTAAGTATTTTTACATCACTGTTTATGAGGGAGATTGATCTGTAAATCTCTTTCTTTGCTGCATCTCTGTGTGGTTTCTGTATCAGGGTAACTGTGACCTCATAAAAAGAATTTGGCAATGTTCTTTCTGTTTCTAATTTGTGGAACAATTTGAGGAGTATTGATATTAGCTCTTCTTTGATATTCTGATAGAATTCTACGCTGAAACCATCTGGCCCTGAGCTTTTCTTGGTTGGGAGACTTTTAATGACTGCTTCTATTTCCTTAGGGATTATAGGTATATTTAAATTGTTTATTTGGTCTTGATTTAATTTTGGTATGAGGTATCTATCAAGAAAATTGTCCATTTCTTTTAGATTTTCCAGTTTTGTGGAGTGAAGGTTTTTGAAGAATGACCTGATGATTCTCTGGATTTCCTCAGTGTCTGTTGTTATGTCTCCCTTTTCATTTCTGATTTTGTTAATTTGGATGTTCTCTCTCTGCCTTTTGGTTAGTTTGGATAAGGCTTTGTCTATCTTATTGATTTTCTCAAAGAACCAACTCTTTGTTTCATTGACTCTTTGTTTCTATTTTATTGATTTCAGCCCTGAGTTTTATTATTTTCTGCCATCTGCTCTTCCTGGGTGAGTTTGCATCTTTTGTTCTAGAGCTTTCAGGTGTGCTGTTCAGTCGCTAGTGTGAGATTTCTCCAACTTCCTTACGTAAGCACTATGTGCTGTGAACTTTCCTCTTAGCACTTCTTTCCTTGTGTCCCATAAGTCTGGATGTGTTGTGCATTCATTTTCACCGAATTCTAGGAAGTCTTTAGTTTCTTTCTTTATATCTTCCTTGATCCAGTGGTGATTCAGATGAGAGTTGTTCAGTTTCCATGAGTTTGGAGGCTTTCTGCATTTTGTGTTGTTGTTGAACTCTAGCTTTAAGCCATGGTGGTCCAATAAGATACAGGGGGTTATTCCAATTTTTTTTTTTGTATCTGTTGGGATTTGCTTTATGACCAAGTATGTGGTCAGTTAGTTTTAAAGAAGGTTCCATGAGGTGCTGAGAAGAAGGTATATTCTTTTGTGTTTGGGTGAAATGTTCTATAGATATCTATTAAGTCCTTTTGAATAATAACACCTGCTAGTTCCCTTGTTTCTCTGTTAAGTTTCTGTCTGGCAGACCTGTCTAGTGGTGAGAATGGGGTGTTGAAGTCTCCCCCTATTAATGTGTGGGGTTTGATTGTGATTTAAGCTTTAGTAATGCTTCTTTCACAAATATGTTTGCCCTAGTATTTGAGGCATAAATGTTCAGAATTCTTGATGGATTTTTTCTTCAATGTATATGAAATGTCCTTCTCCATCTCTTTTGATTAATTTTAATTTGAAGTCTATTTTGTTAGATATTAGAATAGCTACACTGGCTTTCTTCTTAGGTCCATTTGATTGGAAAATCTTTTCCTAATCCTTTACTCTGAAGAAATGTCTGTCTTTGAAGTTGAGGTGAGTTTCTTGCACACAGCAGAAGGATGGATCCTGTATTCATATCCATTCTGTTAGCCTGTGTCTTTTTATTGGTGAATTAAGTTCATTGATATTGAGATGTTAATGACCAGTGATTATTAATTCCTGGTTTTTTGTTTGTTTTTTGTTTGTTTTTTGGTTTATTTATTTATTTATTTGTTTATTTATTTATTTATTTTTACTTTGGATGATGGTGGTGGTAGTAGTGTGTGTGTTTCCCTTCTTTGGGATTTGTTGGTGTGAGATTATCTATTACCTGTGTTTTTGTGGATGTAGCTAACTTCCTTGGGTTGGAGTTTTCCTTCTAGTACTTTCTGTAGGGTTGGATTTGTGGATAGGTATTGTTTAAATCTGGTTTTGTCATGAAATATCTTGTTTTCTCCATCTATGATGATTGAAAATTTTGCTGCGTATAGTAGTCTGGGCTGGCATCCATGGTCCATTAGTTTCTGCAAAATGTCTATCCAAGACCATTGAGAATATCTATCTCCATTGAGAAGTCAGGTGTAACTCTGATAGGTCTGCCTTTATATGTTACTTGGCCTTTTTCCTTTGCAGCTCTTAATAGTCTTTCTTTATTCTGTATGTTAGTGTTTTGATTATTATATGTCGAGGGGAATTTTCTTTTCTTTTTGGACCAGCCTATTTGGCATTCTTTAAGTTTCTTGTACCTTCATAGGCATGTCCTTCTTTAGGTTGGGAAAGTTTTCTTCTATGATTTTGTTGAATATGTTTTCTGTGACTTTGAGCTGGAATTATTCTTCTATCTCTATTATTCTTAGGTTTGATCTTTTCATGGTGTTCCAGATTTCCTGGATGTTTGTGTTAGGAATTTATTGGGTTTAATATTTTCTTTGACTGATGAATCTCTTTCCTCTATCGAATCTTTAATGCCTGAAATTCTCTCTTCTGTCTCTTGCATTCTATCGGTGATGCTTGCATCTGTAGTTCCTGTTTGCCTCCCCAAAATTTTCCATTTCCAGAATTCCCTTGGTTTGTGTTTTATTATTTCTATTTCAATTTTCAAGTCTTGAACCATTTCCTTCACCTGTTTGATTTTTTTTCTTGGCTTTCTTTAAGGGATTTATTGATTTCTTCCAATTTTTTGTTTGCCTTTTTCCTCAATTTCTTTGAGGGAATTTTTCATTTCCTCTTTAAGGGTCTCTATCGTCTTCATAAAGTTATTTTTAAGATCATTTTCTTGTGTTTCAGCTGCATTGGAATGTTCAGTTCTTGCTGTTGTAGGATCACTGGGCTCTGGTGATGCCATATTGCCCTTTCTGTTGTTGAATGAATTCTTACAGTGCTGTTTACTCATCTGTTCTTCCAACTGGTATGGGTCATGCCTGTGTCTATGTAGTCTGTTCTTCCAACTAGAGTGTGTTGTGCCTGTGCTTATATAGTCTGCTGGGGTTTCTGTGGAGGGCTGGACATGGAGAGGATGTTCAGATGTGTGGGCTTGGGTGGTGGAGTGGATCTTGAAGGGACAGAGTTCAGTGGGTGGTGGTAGTGGTGGTGCAGCCTGGAAGCAGGTCTCTTGCCTGCTTGCTGGCTGGTAAGGATTACACTAGAGCAGTGGAGTTCCACCAGAGTTCATAAATTTTATTTTTATAGGGGAAATGTAAATGATGAATATATTCTTAGAAGGATGAAGAGAAAAAAATCCAGATGATAGAATTGTGAAAGACACCCATCTTCTTTCATATCAGAAGTAATAGGTCTTAAAAGCTAGAAAATGTGTAATTCATGATACATAAAAAAATGATCAAAAATATAGATGAGTTTTTTTCGGCTGATCATTTTTATTGTTAATATCAGAATTCGGCATGTCACCAATTGTGAGTACTAATATCTGTGTATCTTTAATCTTGGTTATCCAGGAAGTGATCTCAGGCCCTTATGAAAACTGTTCTATTTCCTAAAGTAAGGCCTGTTTCCTCCTCCATACACACACACATGCACATGCACACGCACACTCGCACGTGCACACTCATACACACACACATGCACACACACATTGACCATATCCACAAATAGAGTAGAAAATGCAATGATCTAACTAATTAGGCAAGAATAAAGAACATTTTCTCTTTCCGGAAGTATTCTCTGAGAAGCATAGATAGCTGAATATTTTCACCAAAACTCTTCAGATTTTTTTTTTTCCCTGCAGGCACTTTTTTTTTTCCAAGTGCATGTGAAAGATTACAACCTTAGCATTTTCTGAAAAGTGATTTGGAGCAATTTTGCTTCTGAAGCTGGACGGAGTGAAAAAGGACAATCAAAAGCCGTGGGGTTCCTCATTATTTGCTTTTTTTTTTTTCACACCTTGACGTCTTGTCCTGCAATTTGGTTTTGTTTATCAACCTCAGACCATCACAACTGAGACCTTATTTAAAGGAGACACAGACACAGACAGCCATTTTCCCCTAAGCTCTTCTTTTGTGCTTGGGATAATAAATATGCAATCTATCCTACCAATCTTCCCACCTTGCTGGAAGTGTAATGAACAGGCTCTTTAGTGTTAAGTCAGGATCCAGGACCCGAATCTTCAAGATTATCCTAAAATGTAATTGTTCCCACCTGGAGATGAAACCTCGTTGGCCATCCTTTGTGACATTTCTGAGCAGCTGAGAGGTAAGGATGCTGTCAAATGCCAAAGACTGAAAGCCTTACTTTCCAGGTCTGCTTTTTACAAGAAAAGTGGCTAGCTGATAGACAGGCCTGCTCTGAGCATACAGCTGTTGCCAGAATAACCCTAGCAACCAGAGATCTACAGCCCATCAACTTAGTCTGTCCTCATCCCTGTCATGTGGGGTTGGGCCCAGCCAGATTAAGTTTACCCTCTGGAGGCCACTTGGCCTCTGGTCAGTGGTGCAGACACAGAGCACTACAAAAGAGTGAGGTCCATACATCATGCTTTCCGGAAAGGGCGCCAGTAGCTGCTGAAGAGAGAGAAGGAAAACAGGAGAGGATCTAATTACCAGAGGCGAGAGCTGAGCTACCGAACGCACTGTGACCCAGGCAGACGTCCTGGAAGCCGCTCTGAGTCACTGACCACCGCTTCCTCCTTTGACAGCGCTATGCCCTTTCACATGGGCATGTGCTGATAACCGCAGACCCTGGGCTCCGTGTAACATAGTGTGGTTTTCAGAGCGCCTTCCTCTCTGGGTTGTATTTTAACTCGATGTCACCCTGCAGGACACGAAGGCTGCACAGACATCGCTATTCCCAGTTTTACAACTATGTTGACGCTTGCCTGTCCAAAAGCCCTTCACTGCTGAAGCCCTACACAGCTTGTGTCTGAAGTAGCCAGGCAAAAGGAACAGCAAGGCCTGGGCATTCTGGAACGTTTCACACGTGACCTCGCTTGGCCCGATCTCAAATGTACCAATTCTCCGTGACTTATCTGTAGAATTAACTCACAGCTGGTAGGTGAGCCAATGTTATGGAATAGACATGATCGCAAGGGTGCTTTCCACCAGAAGGAGTCCGAACCATTTAGTGAGTGATGGAGGTCCCAGGCCCAAGGTCTCATTCAGAGATTGCCAGCATCAGACAGCAAACTGAGGGGCCATTTGGGGACCTCTTTGCAGGAGACTTTCTCTTCATTTCTATGATAGCTGGTGACCTTGCTGCAGATGTGGGTTGTCCCTTTGTACTTCACAACGAAGCTCTGCTGGTGGCAGTTTCAGTCTATGAGGGGAACGTTCTCCATTCTTACTAGTGACATCCTCTTCAGAGCTGCCCGGAAACCGCTTTCAGGGCAGACACTTCGGTGTTCTACTCACTCCTTCCTCATGGTCCCTTTGATTTTATTTTTAATTTGGGTTGAAGTTTCCATTTGGCTGCTCTTGGTTTTTGTTTGTTTGTTGTTGTTGTTCTTGTCTTATTTCAAGACAAGAATTCGCAATGTATGCTAGATCTATGCCTAGAACTCACAATCTCTCTGCCTTAGCCTCTCCCAAAGCTGGAATCAACATTTTATCTTTCCTAGTATTGTAGATGATAAAACCAAATGTTTAAGTGGGTAAGTGATCTTGAAAATATTTTTACAGACCTCTACTACCATGCCTGGCTTCATCTCTTTCTTGTAAACAGTAAAAAGTATATTTCATTTCCTTTTGTCTTGAAGTGTCCACAGGTTTCTGGTCATCCTTTGACCTGTTTTTACCTTTGCAGCAAAACCATCCAGAGACTGGCTATCACACTCTTAATGCACATACCCTGTGTGATGGCGACTCAGACTAGCCTCCTGTACAGTTCATAACTGCAGACTTTAACCGGCAGAGGAAGGGGGAAAAGGAAGTGAAACTGTTTGCTTTTTAATCTCTAGAGCACTCTTTGCATGTTTGTTTTTAGCTCAGCATTTTGTTGTATTCTCTCATGTCGCATACACATTAAAACAGGGCAAGGACTGAAAGTTTTTGGTCGGACCTGACCACATCTAACACATCAGGCATGTAGGGAAGCTTACCTAGCAACTGGGGTTGGAATATCACAGGCTGCTGTCATCCTCTTGAGAGTTACACAATTCCCTGAAGTCGCCGCAGGTCTTTCGTGGGAGCTTATAGGCCTACAGGCTTGCTCTTGCTCCCTCTGTCTGGGAGTGGAGTGCCAATCCTCACCAAGGTACCACTGCAGCAAGAGAAGGAGAAAGTGTGTAGTGTGCAGGGGTCATGAGACAATGGCCAAGGTTTACCCTGCTGGGGAAAAAAAATCATAGGCCTGAGGGAAACATTTTCATGATCATTTGTCCATTTGTGTGTTTGGTTTTCTCCTGTTAAATACTAGGAAAGATGAAATAGTAAGTTTTCCTTTTAGCTTGGAAAAGGAAAAGTATACAATGAGAGATATTTAAATAAACATGATGATAAATTTGAATTCACTGCTCTTGAGGAAGACTATGGGTTTAGGCCAGCCTGGGCTACATAGTAAGTTCCGAATGAGCCTGAACTATATGATAAGACCCTGTATTGTTGGCTTTTTTACTCTTTGCTCTTTTTACTCTTTAGGGGACCCACCACCCAGGCTCCCAAAGAAATCACACAAGGAGGCTTATTCTTTCTTATAAAAGCCCAGCCTCAGCTTGGCTTATTTCTAGCCAGCTTTTGTTACCTTAAATTATCCCATCTATCTTTTGCCTCTGGGCTTTTACCTTTCTCTATTCTGTATACCTTTCTTTACTTCTTACTCTATGGCTTGCTGTGTAGTTGGGTAACTGGCCCCTAATGTCCTCCTCCTTTTCTTGCTCCTCTTTCTGTCTCTCTTTTTCCCCTTCCATTTATTCTCTCTGCCTGTCATCTCCACCTATCCTTTCTCCTGCCTTGCTATTAACCATTCAGCTCTTCATTAGACCAATCAGGTGTTTTAGACAGGCAAAGTAACAGCTTCACAGAGTTAAACAAATGCAACATAAAAGAATGTAACACATCTTTGCATCATTAAACAAATGTGCTACAGCACAAACAAATGTAACACATCTTAAAATAACATTCCACAACAACCCTATCTCAAAAAAACAAAACAGTTAATGAATGCAGGTTTGCAGATAGTTAACTTAATTCCCCATTGGGAAGAACTTGGGAATAGTGTCAGGAGACAATTTGGACTAGCCAGATAAGGTCTTAGAAAGCCTTTAAAAGTCAGTAAAAAGTGGGCACATGGCTTGCTTTCTCCTGACTACCAAATATTATAGGCTATTTAAGATTTGTCAAAGTGTTTTGAGTTTCAAAATCAAAATGTATTTGAGTTCATCCCTTGAACACAAACAGTACAAGTAGTTCACTTCCAACGAAACATTTTACTTCCCACTGCATAATTGTTCAATGCAGGCTCCTAAGTAAATGAGTTCACCATAGCAGAGACCCTTCACTACAGGAATTACCCAAATGTGCTTTGCTACTCTTCATGGCCCATATATCTCAGATGTCCAGGGTATCATGCCATCTACATCTCATGTCCACAGCAATCTCTTTCAGCTTCTGCCTGCACAGGACTCCACATATCTCAAGTCAGCTCACGAGCCAAGGTTTCCACTGTGTTCTAAAGCAGAGTTTCTTAAATGTTTTCAATAAATTTTTATATATGCCCCCCAGATACACTGGCTTATAAAATATGTGTGTGAATCAACATTTACTGATGATAAATTATAAAGTTTTTTTTTTGACCATTATTTGGTGTACCTACAATTTTACCCTTTACTAAAGATGAAAACAAATGTGCATGCTGAGACGGATGTGGTTTTCCAACACAGCACAATTCAAAACTATTAACTGGATATTTACATTCAGAGGAACGACAGTAGGATTGTATTTTTCATATGGAGGCTGCTCTGAGGCTGTAGCACAGTTCCTTACCTGGAGTAAGTTCAAGAGGCCAGGAAGCTCTAGGTTCTACTGTTCCCAGAAGTTTGTAGCCCAGTGAGTAGGGAAATGAGCATAGGGATAATCTAATACACCTGAGACACTGATGCAGCATGTCGGGGACTTAATATGTCCAGTCTTTTAAAGGAATGCATTCTATCATATACACTCCAGGTCAGTGTTAGGAATCAGCCCCATCCTCATCACTTTACAAATGAGGCAGTCATGGGAAGAACAGCCAAGGAAGTTGACCAAGGTCTACAGTGTCAAGCCAGGGTCAATCCAAAAATGACACTCTACA
>CABHPP010105632.1:0-20151 GCA_902168425.1 Peromyscus attwateri | reverse complement strand
ACACACACACACACACACACACACACACACACACACACACATAAATAAATGAAATTTTAAAATTTAAAGTCATATTATTACATATCCTTTCTTTAGAAATAGAAAACTAAACAGTTTTATTCAGACCCTTCATCATGTAGTGACTTTTGCATTATCCTTAGACTCATTGTTTTAGACTCCAGTTAATCAAGGATCTATTGCTTATATTCTGACAATTATAAGAATTGGATTTTCTATATATTTGATATCAATAGCTAGGGCATTGGATGCAATGCAGTATAATTGTCTTTCAATCATTTCAAATACCATCAAGTTTCTCAAAAAGTATTGTGCTGAATTAAAATCCTTCCAGAAACAGACTCTGGTCATCCCCCTTCCATCTTCCCCATCAGCATTCTCCACACCATCTGCTGCTTTGCTACCAATTATCCCATCTGCTCCATGGCGTTGGCTATCCTTTACAGATCATTTCCACACACTTACTCCCACGCTGCTTCTCCAAGGAGCGTGTCACTTAAAGTCCATCCCTTCGATTTTTTTCCCCTTGGGTTTGTCACCAACACAGTCACTATTTAAGGAAAGTAAAGAATAAATTAGTCCTCAAGACCACATCATTTTGCTGACCTGTTCTTTAAAATTCTGTAAATCAAAGTCTTATATGAGAAAAGGGAAAAAATATATAGAGAGGTCATTGGTTGATGGTAATTTCCTATAGACTTTGTAAAGTGATTGATTAAATCTTCCTTAGTTGTAAGAATAGTTCATGAACAACAAAGATAATCCATCACAGCATATAATGGCAGTGTTTTAATTAAATGTCTTTTCTCCTATTCATTTTTAATTCTAATTCTGAGAATAAATTACCCTTAACCCTTTTAATTCTTCTCATATTTAGCACAAATTTTTATTTACTCTTCTCTCATACACTACATTCCAACCACAGCCTCTCCTCCCTCCACTCCTCCAAGTCCCTCCCCCATGCCTCCCCTTTACCCCAGATCCAGTCCTCCTCTATTTCCCTTCAGAAAAGAGCAGGCCTCCCAGAAATATCAACAGAACACAGCATTACAAGTTACAATAAGACAAGGCACATATTAAAGAGTCAGAGATATTCCCCATTCCCACTGTTAGGAGTCCCACAAGAACAACTAACTAACAACCATACCATGTATGCAGAGGACCTAGCTCAAACCCACACAGAGTCCATGATTGTCACTTTAGTCTCTAGAGAAGACTCCCAGTAATGGAGGACACAGAGCCTGAACTGATTATCTTCTGTAATGAGGTGAGGCTTTCAGTGGTGGGACTGGGACATCAAACCAACCACAAAACCTTCTGCCTGCAATGTGTCCTCCCTTTAAGATGTGCTGGGGTAATGGTGGCATAAGACTTGTTGGAGTGGCCAACCAATGACTGGTCCAACTTGAGCCCACACAATGATAAGGAGCTCATGCCTGACACTGCCTTAATGGTCAGGAACCAGAGGCTGAATAGCCCAGAGACCTAGCATAGAACCAAACATGTCTAGCAAAAATAAAAAAGTCAATGAAATGATTCCTACTGATAATTCTGCAGCACTCATACTGACCAGAGTCTAGCATAATCATCATCAGAGAGGATTCATCCAGTCACTGATAGGAGCAGATAAAGAGATTTACAGCCAAACATTAGGTGGGGTTCAGGAAACCCTGCAGAGGAAGCGGGGAAGTAGTGTAGAGGGGGTCAAGGACTTCACAAGAACACAGCTCACAGTATCAACTAAGCAGGGCTCATAGGGGCTCAGAACCATTTTTATCTATTAATTATTTAAATTTATTTAAAAATAAAATTTGCCAGGCGGTGGTGGCACACACCTTTAATCCCCACACTCGGGAGGCAGAGGCAGACAGATCTCTGTGAGTTCGAGGTCAGCCTGGGCTACTGGGCTACAGAGTGTGTTCCAGGAAAGGCTCCAAAACTACACAGAGAAATGCTGTCTCAAAAAAAAAAAATAAAAATTTAAGGGGCTGTTGAAAAGACTCAGTGTGTGAAAGTACTTTGCATAGAAGTGTGTGACCATAATCCCCAGAAACCACATAAAAGTTGCCCACAAAATGCAAGGTTCTGTAGTTCTAGGGCTGCTCTGCAGAGATGTAAGACAAGGACAGGAACATCCCTAAGGGTTAGAAAACCTGGTCTTCCCAGTAGAAAAGCAACCAAGATATCCTTTCTCAAACAATGTGAGAAGTTAGCACTGCCATCCAAAGTTGCCCTCTGAACTCTACATGTATGGCATACCAATATCTACATTTACACATGAACATGGATAAACATACACACATATACACCATACACACATACACATGCAATAAAAATAAAGTAAGACAATAAAATTTAAGTTTAGTCAGGACTTTCTTTTCCCATTATGAAAAATGGTGTCAGTCCATGTAAGTCACTTGACAATCATGTTACTGCTTGTGCTGAGTTCATAATCCTCTTGGTTTAGTTTTCTGAGGTTGCCATAAGAAAGTTCTCTAGTTTGGAAGGTCTAAATGACAGAAACGTATTTTTTTCAAAGTTCTTAGGATTAAAAGACAAAGTTTAATGCTGACTTCTTTCTGGCCTTCACTTATATTCTACCTTCAAGTATGATCCTGTTTAAGATTTTGTCCTAGATTCCTCTTGTTATAAGAACATATTCATCTTAAATTATAGACTATCCCAGTGATCTCATGTAACTTATTACCCCTTTAAATACTTTGTCTCCAAGTAGAGTCATATCTCAAGGTACTTTAGGTTCATATTTTACTGTATGAATTTTGGAGATGAATTCAGTCCTATTATATCAATTGATACTGCTACTAGTAATTCAACTGATTTATTTGGAAATTTTCTAGGGGAAAACTATTGAGGTCAACATATTGTTTCATAAAACTGTACTCGTTCTGAGATGATCTAATAAATATTTCATTTTAATACTTGGTGTGTTTATTAATTATTATGAGCATATTTAATATAATTTGAGGGACTGAAATGATGTTCCCAGTTGACTGTTTTGGATATGATGTCCAAAGACTTAGAAAGACATTGTTAAATATATTCGCTTTATATGGGACAATTCTCTTAAAATTGATTCGAAGATGTTAACTATCTGTCTTACCTATTAAGGCAAAAATACAAATATTCAGATAATTAAATGAACTGGATGAATTTAAATTTACAATTTGTGTTAGTCCCATACATTCTTTGCAATGACTCCCTGTGATTGTTCTTTGATAACAATGGGTGAATTAGAGAGCAGAAGAGATAACTCAGCAGTTAAGAGCACTTGCTGTTCTTCCATAGGACCTAAGTTCAGTTCTCATCACCCACATCATCTGGTTCAAAACCACCTATAACACGAATCTTATAACTCTATCTCCACGGGACCTGATATACTCTTATGTCCTCTATAGGCACTTGCATATATGTAGCATATAAACAGGAGCACACACATATACATTCTTAAGTACACATCCTAATAAACTCAAGTTAATTAATCAAAGAAAGGCTAATTTAAATTTTGGGTTATAATATTATTGAAAAAAATAATTTTATATATCTTGAATAACTCATTCACCTTACCATAAAAAGTGTGAGTTTCTTAAAAGAAAATGGCTTTAATTTGTAACCTGCCAAATGGGACCACCCACTTCTTTCACAGCATGGAATAGTAAGATGGCATAGTACATGTTTTTGTTGCTGTTCTTATTGTTATAAATTTTATCATTGACTCTTGGAATAATGAGGAAATCTGCATACCACCCAACATTGAGCTGAAATTAGTGACTAGCTGAAGCTTGGAGGATATATCCTTCTTGACTAAGATGTGTTTGCAAGACTAAAAAAAATGCAGTAAAATAATTAATCTGAACCTACATTAGCTGAAGAATGAACAATGAGAATGATGGCTAGTTATTTAGAAATATCAGCAGTCAGTCTTTAATTCCATTACAAAGCATTCTCCCTGAACATACCAATGGTCAATTTGTTCAGTCTTTCATGTGGTGATATTTTATTTGTGCTCTAACAAATAAAGCTTGCCTGGAGATCAGAGGAAAAAGCCAGCCAGTATATTAAACATAGAGGCCAGGCAGTGGTAGCACATTCTTTAATCCTAGCATTCAGGAGGCAGAGATTCATCTGGATCTCTGTGAGTTCAAGGCTGCACTGGGAACAGAACCAGGCATGGTGTCACCCGTCTTTAATCCCAGCACTAGTTAACCATAGAGGTCTGGAGGTCTGTACAGACAGACAGGAAGCGATAGAGCTGGGTAGAAAGAGAAAATTCATGTAGCTGGGCAGACAGAGGAAGTATGATGGCAGGGCACAGAAAGGTATATAGGCGTGAGTATACAGGAAGTAGCTCTCTTTTTGGGTGAGGATTTCATAGAGGTAAGACATGGCTAGCTTGCTCTCTGATCTTTCAGCTTTCACCCCAGTGTCTGGCTCCGGGTTTTTTTTTTTTTTTTTTTATTAATAAGACTGTTTAGCAGTTCATGTTACACTGCCATATAACTAAAAAAGGAAATACAATGTAAGGGTGGCCACTGTGACACAAGAGAAAGACATAATAAAGGTTTTCCTCCTGACATAGGAACTACAAAGGTATTAAAAGGTAAAGATAATGTCTCTTTCTTTTTTATTGTTCAAAAATATGGTTGCAACAACCATGGTATTATAGTTACCAGATGAGCTTGAGTATAAAGCTATTTGTTGGCAATGAGAAACAAAACAGAAGCAGCCAGGATCTATACACACGATATGAACCAAACAATTAGTCATTGGTTTTCTAATAAATCACGCTTCCTTGTGTAGAATTACATATTTGTCCTATTCCCTTCATGCTGTTTTTCCTTTTGCTTGTTGGTGAATTACATTCTTACGGATATATAAATCCAGTGATAAATATAGAGCCATAATTCTTTAAGCTCTCTAAATTTTAGTTTTTGAAATTCATATTAAAATATTCTCTTATATATACATAATGATGGTTATCTGTACTGGCTGGTTTTGTGGGTCAACTTACCACAAGTTAGAGTCACCAGAGAGGAAGGAGCCTCAGTTGAGGAAATACCTCCATGAGGTCCAGATGTAAGACATTTTCTCAGTTAGTGATCAACGGGGGAAGGCCCAGCCCATGGTGGGTGGTGCCATCCCTTGGCTGGTGGTCTTGAGTTCTAAAGAAAGCAGGCTGAGCAAGCCAGTAAGCAGTACCCCTCCATGGCCTCTGTATCAACTTCTGCGTCCAGGATCCCACCTTGTTTGACTTCCTTTATTGACTTCCTTCAGTGATGAGCAGCAATGTAGAAGTGTAAACCAAATAAACCCTTACCTCCCCATATTGCTTTTTGGTCATGGTGTTTCATCACAGCAATCAAAACCCTAACCGAGACAGTATCTGTCTTACTGATATGGTGAGAAAATGAGAAAATGAACAGAAGAACTTGCCTATGTTAGTTATATATTGCAGAGTAACAGCAGCCACAAGACTTTGCAACTTTAAAATCATAGAGAACTTTATGATCTCATACAATGAATGTCAGCTGAGAATTCTGTCATGACCTAGCTTGGAACTTCCAGGTCAGACTGTTCAGTCATGTGCTCATTGGAGCTGACCTTGGCTAAGACAAGAGGATCAGCTCTTAGCAGATACATATTCATGGCCTACAAGCCACTCCTAACTACTGGCAAGAGGTTTTAATTCCACTACACAGGGAACTCCCTAAGACTATTTGACTTCCTTCAAATATGGTGGCCCTTGTTTCCAAAGTAAACAATCTAAGAGAGAACCAGATAGATGCTAATACCTATTCTTGAAGGACACATGGCCTCACTTCTACTACATTCCTTTCATGTGCAGCAAGTAAAAAAGTCAAGTTCACAGGAAGATAAAGGAACATATACAAGAATTTACAGAAATATTTCTACAATAACCATATTGGACAGACATGTCTGTAAATATTCTCCCATCTCCAATGCATGTAAACATATATACACCTATGCACGCACACACACACACACACACACACACACACACACACAGTCATTTACACATGCACACACATAAACCACACCCCAATTTCTTTGTCCTCAGAGAATAAGACTCAATTGCATGTAGGAAGTTTTTTTTTTTTCTTATTGTTACAGAGAGATTTAGGTAAGATGAAGTCTTATTTTATATATATATATAAAGAAGGCAGCTTCCAGCTCTCTAGAGAATTCATTATTGGGCAGTGGTAAAATGTCAGCAAAGGCCATGGCTTGTTATTATAAAAATTACAGCATGCTTTGGCTCAAATCAAATTCTTTGAAATGTAGCATCTACAGCAGTAAGAGGTAGATATACCGGGGTTAGCATATGGCAAGCACTGCCCTGACCCCTGATTCTGCAGCTAAATGATGTGTGACTGGAGCAGAAAGAGGCCAATTTCCATAAGTTTCATGTGAGGAACGGTTTCTTTACAGTCTCACCATCTGCTGCTAGTTAAAATTTTTGTGCCTTCAAAATGGTATTTTTACTTCCCACCCTCTACCCCTTCAAATGCTGTAATGAACAAGAAGAATTATTGAAAATGAGGAGAAGTATCTCCCTACATCTTTCAAAGCACTCATTAATGGCAACAGAGTACCAATTTCATTTTTGAAAGCGTATTTTAGCTTCCAACGCACTTGGAAATCTTTTACTGATTATGAATTATAGCATCATGTTAAAAATGGTTTTCGATGCTTTATGGTGCTGAAAAGAAGATCACATTTCTAGGCTTTAATGATTAGGCACAGGCTTCACAGAAATCTCTACATGTTCTCATGCAATAATTTGGGGATAAATCTAGTTAGCGTCCATTATTTAAGGGTTTGCTGGTCTTCAGATCATTTAGAGTGACTTAAACACGTACAGGGAAACACATGTCAAACTCAGGGCTTAGCCTTTACTGCAATCCGAGGAAGGTAATTAAACTCTGTGCACCTAGTGATTGAAAACTCCATAGTTATCCTGATCATTATCTCTATTTACTCATACAGTATTTCAACCGATTATTCCATACTTTTGTGCTAAGCAAAATTACACCTTACTGTTAATAACAAATAACCATTTATACTACATTCAAATAATTAAGAAAGATTCACTAAAATGGATGTACTCTGATACTGAACTTCACCTTGTCCCATGTTCCTTATAAATGAATGAATAGACTCTGTGTCTAAATAAGCTATGTGTAACAAACAACCAGTAGCCTCAAAAATCCTTAATAAAATAACAATAAAAACGCATTTTGTCATTGGGTTGGAAGTCATCTGGGTTGGCTCTATCCCATGCGTGTGTACATGCAGTTTTCAAGGAAATCCTCTTCAAAAATTAGCAGACAGGTAATTTTTGAATTGTAGCAGACCTGAGCCTATTGCACAGAACATGGTAAATCTTTGTTTGATCTTTTTAAATCTGTGCAAAATAAGTAGCAGCCACTGTCAAAGTTAGGAGGCAGGGAAGTGCACTCATATCTTAATGTTACATACACAAAGAGGAGGCAAATACTGTTCAAAATAATTTAACTTACAACACTCTGATGTATAAATTATGCTTTTTTATACCAAGCCTGCAAAATAGGCAATATTATGAACCTTCCTGTTTGGTACAGTATGTATTCATATATATATATATATAATGTGTGTGTGTGTGTGTGTGTGTGTGTGTGTGTGTGTGTGTGCGTGCACGTGCCTGTGTGAGTTTCTTTGGCAGCATACAGCTGCTAGAGGCCTAAAGAAGGCATCCTATTCTCAGGAACTTTAGTTCCAGATGATTGTGAGCCATGCTTTTTGTGACTAACAAATTCTCAAGCCTTGGATGGCCTTGCTGAAAAATATCATTAGAAAAAGATGTGATCAAGAAGAGCTTCTCAGGAATGTGTACTGCAGTTAGCGTTTTCTCTTTGTAGTTAGAGTTTTCCTGCCTGGCCCACAGTCAGCACAAATCTCTCTTACCCGCCAGTCCCATAGCAGCTCAGACCCAACCAAGTAAACACACAGAGACTTATATTGCTTACAAACTGTATGGCTGTGGCAGGCTTCTTGTTATCTAGTTCTTTTATCTTAAATTAACCCATTTCAATTAATTTATAAGTTGCCATGTGGCTCGTGGCTTCTTACATCTTGCTTGTCATGGTGGCGGCTGACAGTGTCCCTCTGCCTCAGCCTTCCACTTCCCAGAATTTTCCTCTCTGCTTGTCCCGCCTATACTTCCTGCCTGGCTACTGGCCAATCAGTGTTTTATTTACTAACCAATCAGAGAAACACATTTGACTTACAGAACATCCCACAGCAGTGTATATGCCTAGTATCTATGTCAACAGCACCTCTGGGAATATTTTAGATGGTGGAAATTATAGTAGCCTATGTGGATGGCTAGAAGTCAAATGAATGCAACAATTACACCTCCTGCAGAATGAGATCTGATACTTGGGCATGGTGGTGGAAACTACTACTTAAATTCACAAGGAAAAGGGTAGTCAAAGTGATCTAACTCTGAAGGTCACTGCTGATGTCACAAAAGACTGGTAGTCTGTTGGAAACCCACCAAGGACAGTATTCCAGTGACAGGCAGGGGATTTCTTTCTGGCTCCTCCTTTGGTCTTTACCTGCCACATTGCTAGTATAGTTAACTTGCATGGGCATCATCATATCCTCCACTGTCTCATCTAGGGCTTTCAGTTCTACAAAAGGAGTGTTTGCTTTCTTTTGGCATGTCCAAAACTGGCATACAGAGTGTAATTCTATAGAAATATGGCTATCTTTCCTCTCCTAAATAAATGATAGATATATGGTATAGTAAAAACCCCAGGATGAAACCTAGCAGAAATCCCTTTATATGTCGAGGTTTACTTTGATGTTCTTTAACATACAACCATGACTGCTACACTATTAACATGTACTATTGAAAAAAAAAAAAAACTTGTTTGCTGCAAGTTAAAATTAAAAACACCAACCAAACAAAAACATTAACCTTCATAATTATTATAAAATATTTTTGAGATGTAAGTTTTTCTATCACAAAACAGATGTCCAAACCCCTTTGAACAATTTATTTCCTGTTCAGATGTTTCTTCTGCTGTGTAGCCATAAGTACCAAGAAAGATCTAATGTCTCCATGCTAAGACCCAAGAACTAGCTGCCAAATTTAGAGCCTAAGACATTTCTTAACTGTAGATATTTTAGCAAACTTGGAATGTGATGTAAAAATGTTTCCTTCATGGGGAATACAAGTATAGACAAAGCTTAAATCCTTTACATTTCCAAGTAATTCTTCTATTACTGTGAGAGTAAATTCTGAAGAATATTGACACTTCAGGAGAATTTACCAACAGACTAGCAGATGATAGAAAGAAAATCTATGGGTATACTCACTCTGTCCAAAAAGGAGTCAGCTTTCAGTACAGGTCTACTCAGGCACTCTCAGCCCTTTATACTTAATTTAGGACCTGTCCCCCACACCATGCAGCTGTAGCTCCTGTGACACAAGTTGCTGTACAAAAGGTGATGAATTTCCAGACACATTTTAGAAAAAAAAATCAATCATTTTTGCAAAATCCACAAGTGAAAATATGGCCTAGTCAATTTCTATTGTTCAGCTTTCAAAATCGCTCAAAGAAAAAGAAATGGAGAGACACAGAAAAGAAGTCAGGGGTATTCCTTTGGAGTGAAACAGCCATCTGACTGTGAAGTGTTATGGTTTTGTGTTTAATGTCTAGTACTATGAGTGGAGAACAGCTGTTCTAAATTTGCTTACAGAATAGGAAGAAATAAGCAAAGAAAGAAGGAAGGAAGTGTAGGAGAGAGAGATGAAGCATTTAAGCAGTGGAAGAGAAGGCATATCACTAGCATTATCTAAAAGTCTCTACTGACAACACAGAACACTGACAGTGTCCTGGAAACCCAAGGAGACTTGTTACTTCTGGTGACAGAAAGGGGAATTCTTTGGTCTTCAGCTGTCCCATTATTATTGAGGCTGACTTCCAGTGGGTGTCATTATATCCTCTATGCCACCACTCACAGAATGGGATAGAATGGTAGAGGAAGGAAGAAGGAGGAAAAACAAGGAAGATGAAAAGAAATGGACTGAGAGGAGAATGAATGGAAAGGGGAGGAAAGAGAGGTAGAGAGAAGGAAGAAAGGAAGGGAAGAGAGGGAAGTAAAGGGAAGAGGAGAAAGGAAGGGGAAAGGAAGCCACTGAAAAGTTTGCTCTAAAATCTACTGTTTTACCTGCTCAATATCTATTGTCTCTCCGAGGAACAACTTTCTTTATCTCTCTCAGTATCAGTCCATCTGGTTTAGGATCTGGATTGGGTTCAGTTGCACTACTCTGCCACAGCCAGAGGTGGGAATCACAATGAAATACAATCCTTCAGTGTGTGTAACCTTGAATGGAATGACTGATGCCATGAAAATGTGTGTGACATGACATCATCTGAAGACAATAAGCCATGAGGCACCTGACAGCAGGATAAAAACTTACAAGCTCTTTCCTGCACATATACAGATAAGATAGCAAATCTGAAGCTAGACTTACTACCACTTTGCACTTAGCTGGATCAAGCATGAAGTCCACCAGAAGGAAGCCAAGAACCACAATAGAAATGGAGAATCCCAGACAGCACACTATCCTTTCTATTTTTTTTTCACCAAATCTTCTATAGTGTCTTACTTAAATGATAGAATTGCCATTATGATATTTGATCATTGTAGTGTAGAGCAGGCACATTAGGTTTCTTTGTCTTCACCCCAAAAGTCCCTGAATCCCTGGTTTATCCTTCCTATGATGCTCCCATATTTCTATGTACATTCACCCTCACAGTATTCCACTATTAGTTCACAATCTCTTGAAATAAGACAAACATACTAACCATTATTTTCCTAACTTTGCAGAGAACTTCCCACACAATTGGTGCTGAAATGTTATTGAAAGAATTATTGAAAGGAACTGCATGTAGCCTCCTGTTTGGAAGGTCCAGTTTTTTAATTCAACTACACTCTTACCGCATTATGAAGTATTTTTGGAAATGAATGTGGGAAATGAAATAATTATGAAAATATCTTGAAAATTGCTTCATATTTTATAGCTTACATCGATGTTTCCTACTATTATCACAGTGGGGAAGAATCCTCTGGCACCAGAAAGAGCCACAAAACATAATGAATAGCAATTTCTGTTTAGTTTATGTTTGTTTCACTCCTCATAATGATTGCCTTGACACTATTTTCAATTATTATGGATGCTGAAATGCATTTAATAGCTATCACAGTACCAAATATACTCTACAGCCATTTAATAAGTATCTAAATTTATAGTTATTATAGCTTGTTTTCCTGTACCTATTGAAATACATAGCTATGTTACTTTATATCTTTCTTAGGACGTGGACTACAACCTAAAGTGGAGTACGAAAGTCAGCACTGATAAATATACTACTTTCTCTCTCTCTCTCTCTCTCTCTCTCTCTATATATATATATATATATATATATATATATATATATATAAAAAACAGTGTTACTCTATAGCCCAGGTTGCCCTCAAACTCATGTGAATCCTCCTGTGTCAGCCTCCTGTACGTTAGAATCATATATGTAAGACACCATGCCCAACTATGCTGATATTTATATGTAAGAAGGGGACAGACAACAGCATAGCACCAATCACTATGTGACTTTCTCACACTAATCCATGCAGTCATAAATAACAAATGGAAAGTCATTTGACAAATTAAAAATAATCCAACCTCCAGAATTCAGCCTTGTTGCACACCCTGTGCCTCAGCATAGTCCTGTAAGTCCCCCATACCCCAGTCTACCCACTCCATAACTAACCTCCAGACTTAGCTTTGCTCATACACTGTGTGCTGGCCCAGTCGGTTAAGGCCCTGGATCCTAGCCTGACAGCACCATCTCCATCCTTTAGGCTTGGCCCCAGCTATGCTTGCTATGTAATTTCCTTCCCCTGGATTCTCACCTGCTCATGTCATTCCCCAAATCCAGGCTTAACTCTGGTTGCACATCCAGTTGCCGAAACAGCCTGAGAAGTCCCAGATCTTCACCAATCTTTGCCATCTTAAACCTGCCAACTTGGTCCACCACTGTAATCTTGTTGGTGCCCAAGGTCCCAGCTTCCCACACCATCCTGACATTAGAAGGTATAGTTTGGATAGTGTTGCTTGCACAAGCAGACACGGCTAATTGTTCCATTTTTATGCTTCCTTGGTTACCACTGAATTCAAATTCAGTAACGCTGTACCTCTAATCCAAACTCAACACTGAGTATTGAACTATTGAACTACTAAGCCCATATACATTATCTGAAATCAACCAAGCTTAGGCAACAACAACAAAAAGCCAAATTTGCACTAAATAGGGATAGTCTAAGGTCTCATATCAGATACAGAACCAATGAAAGAAGTCTACATGCCCAAGTCACATTGCAAAAACATAAATGATATGAAAGTCCAAAACACTATGTTCTTCTTAAAATTCACAAGGCCTACAGAAATATTTATCAATAGAATTACCTAGCTGAATTCCAGGCACATAATTTAAAATAACAATAAAAAATTTGATCGAAGAATTCAAGGACTCTAAAGAAGACACAAACAACTCAATGAACTTAAAGAGGGTAGCAATAAATGCTTTAGTGATATCCCAGAACACACAAAGATATGGATGGATGAAATGACAAAGACAATTCAAGAATTGAAATTTTGATTGAGAGATAGAAACACTGAAAAGAACTCTAACTGAAATGACTAAAAGAAAGGACTAAGTAGAAGATAGAATATAAGACTTGAAAATAAAGTAGAGAAATTAGAACACTATCACAAATATATACATATGTGTGTGTATACGTATTCAATATGAATATATATTGAATACTTATCCTGAACTGGCCATCCCTTGTGATCAGATTGGTGACTACTCCAATTGTCATCAGAGAGCCTTTATCCAGTAACTGCTAGACACAGATACAGAGACTCACAGCCAAACATTAGGCCAATCTCCAGGAATACTGCTGAGGGAGGAAGGATTGTAGGAGCCAGAGGGGTCAAGGACATCACAAGAAAAACTACAGAAACAACTCGTCTGGCTTATAGGACTCACAGAGTCTGAACCAACAACCAGGGAGCCTGCATGAGACTTACCTAAGCCCTCTCCATATTTAAAACAGTTGTGCTAGGCGGTAATGGTGCACACCTTTAATTCCAGCACTTGGGAGTTCGAGGCCAGCCTGGGCTACAGAGTGAGTTCCAGGAAAGGCACAAAGCTACATAGAGAAACCCTGTCTCAAAAAGAAAGAAAGAAAGAAACAAACAAACAAACAAACTTGAAAGCCTGGAGAGCAATGTTCTTCAAGTTTCAAAAGACTTCAGTTGCCAACCTAGACTACTGTGCACAAAACTATTTCTCCTAGTTGGAGGAGAAAGGAAAACTTTCCATGATGTCAAGTGGCTGAAAGAATTTGTGTCCTCAAGATCAGCTCTGCAGTAGTATTGAAAGCACTTCTTCGGACACAGGGAAGAGAGGATGAGAGACGCAGCCAGTCTAAAATGCAACAACACCCTAAAAGCAGTCCTTCTTTGAGCTTCACAGTATGTCAGATCTCAGAATTGCTCTTGATATTCTTCCCCATTGCTCCTGGTCTGTGCATAGAAGACTGATTTCCTTCCTGTGTTTGTGATGTCTGTTCTCTAATTTTGCTTGAGAATCTCCTTGTAAAATAAGAAGTGTCTGGACCAAGATTCTTTTCCAAAGTGTCAACAGAGATATGAGACACAAGTTTCTCTGCCATCTTCCCTCCCTGTACTCAGATCACTTCCTCTTCTGTTCTGCCATTCAAGTCTTCATGAAACAGTTCCTACAGGGAAGGAAAGGAAAGATGTCCTATACTTGCTTTTGCCTCTTAAATCCATCTACAAGGGCAGAGCAAGCGGCTTAACAAAGAAGGTGGAGATATTGGGCCAGCAAGATGGTTCAGCAAGCAAAGGTACATCCTGCTATGTCTGACAACCTGAGTTTGATTTTAGGACACAAAAGAGGAGAGAACTGACTCTTCCAAGTTATCCTATCACATCCATATACATACTGTGGTCTGCAAGAATATATAAAATGCATGCACATGAAATTAAATAGATAAAACTATTTTAAAGGGGGGTATAAACTATATAGTAATAGTGTGCAATGTGTGATATACAATCAAAATATATTTGTATTAGTCAATGCCACTATTTTGAAATATCAGAAGCAATTCACTTATAAGAAGAAAAGATATATTTGGGCTCACACGTCTACAGGTTCCATTCAAACCTCATGGTGTTTTGCTTTAATTACCATATCAGAATATATCACAGTGACTGAAGAGTTCTAGTAGGCCCCAATTTTTTAACCTGTGCTGTCTGTAGTAGTGTGACCCTGGGAACCAAGCCACATAACTCATTTCAGAGCCATCTGACCAGTAATTATAATAACTTTTATATTTATTTAAAAATATGCCAAAGTAATTCACCGCTACTTAGTTCTTCTTCCATTTTAATTACACTTGATATCTGGAATTAATTTCTAAAAATAACCACCCACCCATACCTTCCAGAATGTGAAAACAACAACAACAACAAAATAGGTACCGCTAAAAGATTAGTGGACAAAAATAAAAATGCCTAATTCTTACATACTTAAAACTGGGATTCAAGTTCCAGAGTATGAACTAGGAATTCAGACAAGTAAGAAAGGAAGGATTAACTAAATGAAAAAAAAGAATGTGATGGTTTATCTTGTGCATCCACGTGATAAGGCCACATAGTGCCCAGAATAATTATTGTTCTGAGCATGCTAACAAGGAGGCTTCCAGTATTTGGAGACTCCATAGATAGTCTTCCCCAATGTGAAGACTGCCATCCAATCCACAGAGAGTTTGTGAGTACCAAGCCGAGGATCCAGAAGGAGTCTTCTCTTTTCTTTCTTCTTTTCTTTACTTTTTTTTTCCCTCCTGCTGGAGCATCGTATCTCATCTTATCTCTTGCCCCCCAGACAGAACCTATTAGTTACATTTCTCTGGAGACTCATTATACAACAGAACTACAGACTTTCTCAGAGAAAACCAATCTTCTGAGCTCTTGTAAAGTATTATATTTAAAACAAAAAAAAATAAAAACAGCAAGAGAAAATGATGTGCATGACAAACAGTGGTGAGCAAATGTATGTAAACAGCTAGACATTCACTAAGAAGCATTGGATTGTTGAATAAAAACAAACCTTAGACAACGTATTCTATATGAAACCCAGGATGTGGGAGGGGGCACTGTTCAAAACAATGAACCAAAAACTATGAATAAAAACCATGTGGGGTTTTTGCAAGTGTCCTCTACTAATAAAACTCATCATCCTTAAACTTCATATGCTTTACTGAAATCTGTCAGTAATTCTAATAATACTTCATGAGAATAAAGGCAAAACACCAGTGGGCTAAGAGATGTATCATGTTGTCGCACATTGAGTTAGAAGTAGGGTAGAGGATGACTTGGGGTCTCCAGATACCTCATGTTACATTTTCATGTAATTATATATTTGATAATGAGTTTTATATACATGCTTTTTTTCAAATTAAGTTGCAAGGAATTATGTCAAATCCTACAGGGTTTATTTCAAAATACAAATGAAACTAAAGTAGCTGTCTCCCTAGACTGACTGTTAAAATCCATACTTGAAGAACTGACATTTCCTTAAACCAGTCATAGTGGCACATATTTTTTAGTCCCAGGTGGATCACTGAGTTTGAAGCCTACCTTGTTTACATAGTGAATTCCAGACTCCTAGAGCTATATAGTAAGATCCTGTCTTGAAGCTAGCCCCGCAAAAAAGATCCTTGAATTTGTTGAAGTCTCAAATGACAGTGTCATGTAACACCATCACAGCAGGTTCTTCCTATTCTAACTGATAGCAGCTTAAATTCCATTAAGGTGTTTTTAAATGGTTTTAGTGAAATTGGCTTAATGGTATCTAAAATATTTAATATTGTATACAGATACCATGGCAGAAATGTTTCAAGGCCTGTGAAGTGTACATGATGGGTGTTGAATATCAGAGATTCTAGATGATATGCCCAAACCATGCCACAGACTAGATATATTTCAGAATCAGCTCTCTGACAAGCAATTATTGGTTTTATTATTTATGGATAATGCTGGATAGAAGATTAAAGTCAAAACGGTACATTTAGGGACTAGAAGATGGCTAGGGGGATAAGATCATTTGCTGTGAAAGCATGAGGACCTGAACCCAAATAGCATTCACAGGCCAGGGGAACCTGTGTGTCCAATAAAGTGGAGAGCAGAAACAGGAAGTTCTCACCTCCTTCTGGCTGCCAGACCAGCTCCAGGTTAAGTGAGAGACAGTATTTCAAGGGAATAACACAAAGAGTAATAGAGCAGAACACCTACCATCCTTTTTTAGAGTCCACAGGTATACTATAGGTGCGCATGCCCACATACACAGGTGCACATATAAAACACATCCACAACAAAAACAAAGAAAAAATTAAAAAATATTATTTATGTATGAACCAAGGCAAAATAAACATTACAAGAAACATAACAAATACACTGTAGTTTTTCATAAATCAACTCATTTGTTTTTATAATACCTTTTATGAATCAAAAATGTCCCCATATATAAATAGAATATATCATAACAAGTATAAATTATAGACCAATAAAATCTTTAAGACCCTATAAGGACTATAATTTTCAGATGAGATTGGGGTCATTCAGGATTGCATGGCCGTAGATGGGACTGTAATTTTCAAAGATAGAGAATGTTTGATTTTCAAAGGTCATTTTGAAATCAAAATTTGGTGTAAGCATTATGCAAGTTATAGGTTTAGATTTCCTGAGAACTTTCTACTCTTAGAACAACTTTATCTTTTCCTGGTAGACCAGATAAGGTTAAAAAAAAATCTTCCTTAAATTTTCTTTTTTAAAAATAATTCTTTATTATATTTTTTCATTTAATACATCCCCACTGCAGCCTCCCCTCCCACTCCTTTTCCTAGTCCATCACCTCCCTTCTTCCCCAGATCCACTGCTCTTCCATTTCCTTTCAGAAAAGAGCAGGCCTCATAGTGATATCAACTGAACTTGGCATGACAAGATAACAACAAGACTAGGCATCTACCCTCATATCAAGGTTGGATGAGGCCACCTAGTAGGAGGAAAAGATCCCATGAGCAGACAAAAGGGTCAGAGACATCCCGACTCCCATTGTTAGGAGTCCAACAAAAACCCCAAGTTAAAGAACCACAGCGTGTACGCAGAGGCCTGGTGGAGACCCATGCAGGCTCTTTGGTTACAGCCTCTGTCTCTGTGAGCCTCTATGAGTCCTGCTTAGTTGATTCTATGGTCCATGTTTTCCTGGTGTCCTCAATCCCTCTGTCATGTATGTCAGACAAAGGACATTTTTAAACATTCAAAGACAGTATTAAAACAATATAGAAAAAAATTGCTTGGGTTTAATTTAATAATTAATTGCACTAACAGGTAGTTGACAGAAAGGGAAGTATCTATAAAACACATAAAGACATAAAAAAGTTATGAATCTGTAAAAAAAAGTCCAAATAAAAAGAAATTACATATTTTGCAGATTTTAAAAACTATTTCTAAATACACATAACATAAATTTTGCCAGTTCTGTGGTAGCAAATGTATCTAAAATGTTATATGACCATCACCATTATCTATCCCCTAAACATCCAATCTTGCAAATGGAAAATTCTATAGCACGAGACAATAACTCCTCATTGTGCCTTTCTTCTAGTCACTGATCACCATAATTCTGCTGTCCCTACATTCTGTGTATATACATTTACACAGCCTTTGCCTTTTGGAGGCTGGAGCACGATGTACCCCCTAATAGGTAATGTTATTCATTTATTTGCCAACATATGCCTGAATTGTGCTAAAATTTTACTCATTAGTTGTGAATAAGCTCTTGAATTTTTTCTACGTTGTAGTTAACATTAGCGCAATGCTATAAGAATGGATAGCAAGAATCTTTACAAGAGTTGGTTTCCATTATTTTGCATATATATACAACATCAATCATAATCATTGTTTATTAAATATTTGAGTAATTGCTATACTAGATTTTTTTAGAGGAGCATTAGTACTTCACATCAGCACCAAAATACCCAAGGGATGTAACATCATCAAATTTCACTAATGCTTTAAATTAACTAATTGTTTTAGAAAATAGACTTCTGCCAGGCTGCGGTGGTGCACAACTTTAATACCAATGCTCGGGAGGCAGAGCCAGGTAGATCTCTATGAATTCAAAGCCAGCCTGGTCTACAGAGCAAGATCCAGGACAGGCACCAAAACTACACAAAGAAACCCTGTCTTGAAAAAAAAATAGTTTTCCTAAAGAGTATTAGGTTGTATCTCATTGCAGGTTGGGTTTGCATGTTTCAAATGATTAGGAACACAGAATGTCTTTTTATGTGTTGACTGACAATTGTACATCTTTGGAGAAATGTCTGTTCAATTCTACCACCTATTTTTAAATTGGATATTGGGAGTGTTTATGGAGGCAAGTCTTTTTGAGTCCTATATTCTGAGAAATTAAGCCCTAAACAAATATGTGATCTTAAAGTATTTTCTCCCATTCTGTGAATTGCCTTTTGTTTTATTAACAGCTAATATTAATAGCATTATTAATAATATTAGTGTGGATGCAGTGCTGTTCAAAGGTCATAAAGTTTCAATCATTCAAGTAAAAGAACTTCTATATCTACAGTACTATTGTGAACACTAAAATCTCTGTTAAGATAATAGATACCATATATGTTTGCCATAGTAAATAGGGAAAATCATAAATATATAATATAACACACACACAAAGGCATACACACACTGTATGTTCTATGCTGGTTATGGTGGCATATTCCTGTAATTCTTGTCTTCAGGGAGCTGAAGTGAGGCTTGAAGATTTTCCTTTCTAATAAAAAAGTTTATTAGTGGTCTAGGTATTTTTATGTAGGTCATCATTGTTCCATGTTGAAGATGACTTGAAAATAGAAGTCAAGAAAAGTAAATGAAGAACCAAAAGGCTGCCACAATCATTTAGATTCATATACCATATAGGAATCTCTATTAATTGTTATTTTGTTCATTGTATATTTTCAAGGATCTGTCTTAGTATCATAGACAAGAATATTACTAAAGTAAAAGTGAAGTAGAAAACAAATCATTTTAAGGAATATTTGTTCACATATAATTAGAATATCTCTATTCTCTACTTCTCAGGATACATCAGTATGTGTGAGAAATAATATAAGTTTCTGAAAGAAAAGCATCTTGTTGCTAACAGAGTATTCTAACTTTACTTTTTAACATAATACTTTATTAGTTCGATGAAAATGTCTTACAGTATGTTTTGATCAAATTCATCCCCAATCCTTCCCCATAATTTCTCCCAAATCCATCCACCTCTCTCTCTCCTCCTATCTTAGTGTTCTATTTTTTAAAAATAACCCACTGAGCCTTCCTTGTGCTGCCCCTACACTCACTGCGTTCACGCATTACCCTACTCATTACACTACACCACCTCCCAGGGGTTACACCCTCAATGAACACTGACTCATCCCTAGAAGCCAACAGCTCCTTAAGCAGCAGTAGGAGCTCACAAGACCTTCACACTATGTGCTACAGTATTGACTGTCTTCGTCTTGAGCAGGTCCTGTTCAGGCAACTGGAGATGATGTGAGTTCATGCATGCAGTGGTCCTGTTATGTCCAAAAGACAAAATTTCAGTCCAGTTCTCCCTGTTGCCTGGCTCTTACAGTCTTCCTGTAACCTCTTATGCTGTGATCTCTGAGCCTCGAGATAGGGTTGAAATTGATGTCCCATCAATAGCTCAGCACTCCAATAACATCTATTCTCTAGACTTTGAGCAGTTGTAGGTTTCTGTTTTAACAACCATCTACTGCACAAAGAAACTTCTCTAAAGAAGTCTAAGAGCTGTCTATGAGTATAGAGATAAAGATTTAGTGGGAAGTTCGACATTTCCATTTAGCATAATAATAGTAGTAGGTTTACCCTGTGAC
>CABHPP010105631.1:0-27963 GCA_902168425.1 Peromyscus attwateri | reverse complement strand
ACACACACACACACAAACAAAATAGTGAGTTTCCATATGGAGTTTTCAAACAACAGCTGTAGTGTAAGTTATCCCTGCCATTCCCTACAACACCCTTCCCTCAGACATTATATTTTAGACACACTTGCTTTTTGTTGTTGCTGTATACAACTATGACCAAGGGTAGCCATATTCTCAGGTAAAGAGATGAATGATACATAGAACATAAGAAAAGCAAGGGGTTTATGGGTTGCTCTTAGGATCTTCCTTCAACAATAACTAATATCACAGTATATTTTTTGATTTCAAAGGTTTTCAAAGAATTCATTTATTTTAATTTTGTGTGCATGAATGTTTGCCTTTGTTGTGACCAGCACAGAATTGAGATTGACTTGACTGTGGCAAAAGGGACTGGAGAAATGTGAGACACGCATAGAGAAAAGCTGGGATTTGATGGGCTACGCACTCTGAGGGAGATACGCCAGCAGCCAGGAAACTCAGCTCATCTATCATACAAAGCTGAACATGGAGGTGGGCTTATTATATACATTAGAACCAAGAGGCAGGTTTGTTCTATACAGCTGAGCAAGGGGCAGACCAGCTAATCTGAGCAGGGGATCTCAGTAGGGTCACAGTCTCAGGCTGCAGTCACCTAGGAGGAGGAACTGTGGCTGATTCTTTCTGCACATACTGTTAACGAATATACCAGGATCAGGAGAAGGTCTTGCCGTTCCCCTGAGGCTGAAGGAAGACCTTGCCACCAGGGCCCTTGACATGGACCTTTTCATATCAGTAATAGACATTCACTCAGGACTGCATCGGCTCCTCGCATGCCTTCATGTATGTACTACTTGCATACTGCCTATACATACTACTTGCATACCCGATGCCTCAGAGGCCAGAACGTCAGATACCTTGAACTAGAGTCACCTGTAGTTGTGAGCCACCATGTGGGTGCTGGGAATTAATCCCAGGTCTTATGTAAGAACATCTCTCCAGTCCTGATTTTTAATGTTTTACAATTTACAGAAGAATTGCAAGAGCACCCACAGATACACAATCAGGTGAGAGTAAAATATAAAGAAGGAAGCTGATACCTACACAATCTTTCTTGGGCCCGTAGCCTTGCTAAAGACTTTCTTCTTCTTCGATCAGTGGAGAAAGGACAACACAGTTTCAATACATCATGACTCCTGGAATCTCATCCTGTCTGCTCAGTGCAGTGTGGCCTCTAGGCTAGAAGATAACTCAGCTTTTCATGAATTAAGATGGGCTTTGTTTTAAGCTTAAATCCCTTATGTGTTAAAAAAGCAGTGGGGGGGGGGGGCCCCGCTTAATGACCGAGCTATTCTTCACTGTAAAGACCAGCTAAATGGGCTAATCAAGCTAATTCAATTAGCTGTGCTGCTTTTGACATTCTGTTTCTAGAAGAAACAAGGCAACAACAAGAAGAAAGCACGAACAATCCCAAGTGATATTACAAAGCGTCTTTATCTGTGGCCTGCCTAGTGGAGCCACATAATTAAACACAAAATTCCTGATTTTTTGATATATATCTTACACGAAGTGATAACTTAAGATGGAGCCACAAATGGAGGATGTATGACTTGGCAGGATACAGTATCAGCTGGGACATGTAACAGTCAATGGGGAAAGTAGTTGTGGTGAGATTGGCCAAGAATGACAGATGCCATTCATCAGAGTGATAACATGGCCACTGGGGTTACAAAGAGAACTTAAAGTGGGGAAATCCCAGGGTCTTCGGAAGTTCTTGGAGAAATGTCCTGATGTAGATAGAATCCGTGCTAACCAAATCATCCCTAGACCCTTAATTCTTCTTACCTCATAATCACCTTTATTTTATTCCCACATCAAAGAACTCTTAAAAGTTAAATACACAATTTCAAGTTGACTAGTCTTCTCAAGAGTCTAGGATGACATTTTTTTCCCTTTGTCTAAAAGCTCTGAAAATATTGTGCAACCAGAAGGTCCTGCCTTCTGGAAAGACTAAAAACTAGCTAGGGAATATATGATTCTGGGTTAGAGTCAATGCCCTACTACATCAAATAGGGTAGGACAATCATATATGCCATCACCTTCTGTGGTTTCCCCAAATATTTTCCAGTTTGCCTAGAAAGTCAAACAGAGCCAACACCATAATGATGAAAATGTAAAAATAAACCCACAATTAGAAGATATAATATAGGTTTGAGATATGCAAATGTATGATTCATTCAGTCTTCTTTAGTTTTTTTTCTATTCAACAATCATTCATTCATGTTGTTCTAGACCAAATCTTACTGTATACCTCAGGCTAGCCCTGCAGTTGTTGATTCTCCTGCCTGCTGCCTCCCAAGTGCTGAGATTACAGTCCTGCACCAACACACACCAACAAGCTCAGCTTTTTAATTTTAAAGTCTCTAAATGTGCATAATAGAAAAAATGCCAAGGCCTATGACTGATCTACTAAATCAGAAGGTCTTGGAAGCAGGAAAGCAAGACGTGTTTTAATGAGAACTCAGTGGAATATGACAGAGACTCAAGTTGGGGAATGAAAGAAATGCTTAGCAAAGAAACTGATGCCTAAGACGATGTTGCAGTGTTTACCTCTGCTGTCTACAAAATTAAAGCACCCTTGGATTGGGGCTAATTGTTGTGCTTTGGAGAATAAAGACTCAGGTGTTTATTTTCAAGTAGAAACTAAGATTACAGTCTCATATAAGTGACTTTAGAGAGTGAAAAATGCTATAAACTAAAAGATTTATATTAATGCTTTTTCATTCCATGAGGATCTTAAGTCCCTCTCATTCAAACTCTGACCCAAGTCCAGTGCTGAAGAGAGCAGTAGGTTCCTCTCTTACACTTTCCATGTGTCAGAGGGCAGCTGTTCCTCAACTCCTCACAAACTTGGGAGTTCTCCATGAGCATAGTGCCACAGAAGAAGTAATAGCCACAATCACACAAGTCTGGGGTAGCAAAGAAAGTAGGCACTGTGCTGATGTAGAGGGGAAGGTTTCATTTTCTTAATAATTGTGGATATTAGGATATCTCTGTTTTGGAAAATTATTCTTTATTTTGGAGAGCTACAAACCTGGGGGGAGAAAGTGAAGGATTCAGAGCAATAAAATAGTACCAAAGAGCTTTGCCAGTAGGATGAAAAGGAGAGAAGGGTGAGGAGGAAGGGGTATCGGCATGGAGCACTGTGGGGACTTGCTATTAGGAAAGGGCAGGTAGGGCATCCTCTATGTGGGCTGTGATTGTGAAATTTGAAAGATGTGTCTTATACATTAGGTACGCTTCTTCTCTCTTACTCAACTCCTAAGCACTTTCTGTGTGCAGGATACTTTGTGTTTGAAAACAGTCAAGTTGTTAGATGAATGTCTGGACAGATTTGGTAAGGAAGCTGCAGTCAGATGTAGATCACAAGTGTGCTTTGAATATGGGCACCAATTTCAGGAATAACTTTAAACTTTCCCAGTGGAAGGGGAGTTTACAGTGAACTTACTTAGACTCCTAAGATGGAGATCTGTGGATGAAGAATTCCCATTTGGATTGTATTCATCATTCCAGGAAACAACTCCACACTGCCACATGTGGGAAGGGCACATGGAGATGGTCTTCTTTGAATCATTGGAATCGGGATATGGTGCAATGGGCATTCTTCTTCAGGGCAGTGCTGTCCAGTAGTATTTTCTGCAATGACGGCAAAGTTCTGCACCTGCACTGTCCATCGCAGTAGCCTCCAGCCACAGATGGCTACTGCATAGTTGGAATGCGGCTAGGTTCAATCAAGAAACCGAAACTTTAATTTAAATAAATTTAAGTTTGAGGAGGTCTTCCTGTGCTCATGTTACAGAATATAGGTAAAGACTGGTTGTCATTTTTGTTCTAAAGTTGCTGTGTCTTGTTTACTCAGAGGAACACATAACAACTGATCGAAATGCTTACTGTAACCTTTATCAAGGGAGAGAGCAAGAGTATTACCAACTTCCCTGGACTTCTCAGGGTCAAGCACTTTTGCTGTCTTGACACTAATAACTTAGCCAAGTCCACTGTGGCCATAGTTCCAACCATGAGCAGAGTACATACAGTGAAGATTTGGATGTAGTGGGATCAGATCAGAATTTGTTTTCAAATTTCTGTACATCTTGCTCCCTTGGTCTTAAGCCTACAACACAGTCCATAAGCTCTTAATCCCAAGTGTCCATAAAATCAAGCCATGCATATTCAGCAATATGTGCTTCGAACCCTCTGTAATCCAGCTTCAATGAACCCAGCTTCTATCTCCTGGCTTTCTTTCTTTGAATGTATTCTTCAGTTCAATCCTTTGATTTGGGAGCTAATACACTTACCCTGTTCACTCAATGATGCAGTGTAGCCAACGTAAATGAGAGAAGTAAAATGGGTTTACGCAGTAAGGAGGCAGGTACTGTCACTAACCATGGTGCCCATACCTAACCGTACAGGGATTTGGAGCCAAGTCAGTAGATCTTTCACTAATTCAAGAAAAATAAAAATTGTGTACTTTGTGTAAAAATCTTACAATCTTTAAATAGACAGTTAGTTCCATATTTTCACAAATGCTTCACACGTAGGGACAGGCCCCATGCCCTGTAGTAGACAACTACCACAAATAAATTCAGCGGTATTTTTTCAGATTTTTTTTTTGTCTCATAATGCTTTGTCTGGGCATCCTTTTTAAAACCTTATTGGTCTCTTGCTTATATATTATGGCTTCCAATTCTATGTTTTTATGAGTTTTCTGTATGTGCATGTGTCTTTCAGTGTGTATGTGTTTCTTGTGTTTTCCTCCTCTGTTTTTTTGTTTGTTTATTTGTTTTGCTCTATTCTGGTTTGTTTGCTTGTTGCCTGTTTTTTCTTTTCTAAATGGAGAGAGAGAAGAGAGAAAGGGCATGGAGTTGGATAGGTAGGGAGGTAGGGAGGATCTGTGAAGAGCTGAGGGAGGAGAAACTGTGATTAGAATCTATTGTATGAAAAAAATCTATTTTTAATAAAAACAAAATAAATTGTTGCTTTAGTCAAATAAAACAGAGAAACAGCATAGACCCAAGCTCCCAGTTTTAGAGACTTTTGTGCTCCAATTCCTGAGTCTCACACTTCATTGCTGAATGATCTTAGACAAATGGATTAATCTCCTTTTGCTTCCGTTTCTCCATCTTCAAACAGGGAGAGGGATAATCTCCACCTTCAAAGTCATGGTGGTGATAGATACATTAATCATAGTTACTGAGGGGCATCCTTGACACACCAGAGGTACTATAGATGCTGGTGACCACTTTTAAGGCTTTGAGCTGTCTTGGACTCGTGGGTCCTTATAACTTTTGATGTAAAGGCTTTACATTTTATTTTACAATGCCTGCTGTACTCCTAAAAATATGTTCTGTCTGCCTGTCTGTCTTAGTCTGGATTGGAGAAGTTGGCCATCTGCAATGAGTCGCTGTAATTGACCCTGATCTTAATGGCCAGGCCTCCTCTGTACTGACAGTCCTGATACAGTGCCAGGCACTGTCTCTACAGTGGAGTCAGATCCTCCAGATCTGCCCTAGACTCCAGATCCTCATAGAAATTCCTCAACTTCTCTGTTCCTTATGTGTCCTTGACTCTACAAGTGCTGCTGTCCCAAACCTGGAGCTTCACAGCCTTGATGGATGCATGCTGCTTACAATGTCATTGGCCACCTCCGCTCCCATTCATCCACGCTGGCCTGCTCCAGCCCACATAAGCTTAACTCGCGATAGAGCAAGAGTTAAGTTACTGAGATAGTCTCACTTTCCAAGTCTAGTCCCACATTTTTAGGAACTCAGTAAGGAAACTTCTTTCCAACATTTTGAACCCAAAAAACACTTGCTACATCCAACACACACACACACACACACACACACACACACACACACACACACACCCCTTCACTCACACATACACATACACACCTTAGATACATAAGGAGAATAAGATAGTTACAAAACCAAGCTGAATAAAGGCAAGGCACCTAAAACTATGATAAAGTTTTATACAGAGAAGGACAGAGAGACACTTATATCTCAGTGTCTAAAAAAGGAATACCTGATGTATTAGAACCAGGATTATGAAAGCTAAAAGTAGAACTCCGGGAATACATTACTATGCTGGGTATTGGAGCACACAATTGTGAGCAGGATTGGGGAAGACAAAATCTGTAAGAATGAGATCCTGGGGAAACAGCTCAGTTGATGCTGTGCTTGCTGCAAAGGCAGAGGGCCTCAGTTTGAACCCCACTGTCCATGTAAGAGCCATGCATGTTTGCACTTAGTCATTCCAGGGCTGGAGAGGAAGGCAGGATGGCTATCTGGCTAGACAGCCTGGGCTAATCACTGAGCCCCGAGACACAGTGTGAGACCTTGTCTCAAAAATCAAGATGCATAGTTCTTGAGAATGACATATAAGATTGACCTTTGGCTTCCACACCTATGTGCACACATGTGCATGCTCATTCACATACAAGCGTGCACATACATGCCCGATCCTGCATATGTGTGCATACATGCACAGAAACAAAAACGAGCTTTGAAAGCCAGATTTGGGGTCATGCATATTCACATTTGCATTTGTATTTGTAGATTATAAAGCAGGCTCCACATGAAATCATAGTCATGGTCTTCCATCGTCACCTGTTTAATCAAGCCATGTGCTTTTTGAAACAAAAACATCTTTTCAACTGGGATCTCTATACCAAGAACAGGGCAGGTCTTCTGCCATGCTCAACTTATCCTAGCTCCGGCATCTCCAATCCTCATTATTTCTCCATTTTTATTTCTGTTTCATGGGTAGAGGCTACATTGTTACTGGAGACCTCGTTACTAGAGGCTTACTTGGGGAAGAGTTTGAAAAATTGTCAAAATGAGGTGTCTGTGATGTTCATGTTGCCAGCAGATCTATAAACTATTAGTGTTTTTCCATCTCATAGGAAATTAAATAAGAGAAGTTTCATTTCTGCAGTGGTAGACAAAGACCAATATTATAAAGCAGAATGTATGGACATTTTATGGGGCCGAGTGAGTTAATCTCAGCAGCATATATATTATTCAACTGCTCAATTCCTTAGGATTCCACTTGCTTTTTATAATTTATAACTCTGTGTTGTAATATATAACCAAGAAATTAAAATGCTCCAAAAATAAAGCAGTAGATTTTGGAGCCAAATAAATCCACTGCCATTAACAGCCAGCAAGCTGTATGCTGCTAATTACTAATTATCTGTAGAGCAGACACAGCCCAAGCAGAGACAGAAGAGAATTTGAGAGGGTAGAAAAGAGATTTAGATTAGGCAAAGATACCTCATCTGATTCCCTGGAAATACAGGAAATTAACAGAGTATGTTGTCTGTCACTAATTCCTCCTGAGATACCAAACTGTTGGGCAACATGAAGACAGACAATAGGCAGAACAAGAAGGCATGGAGACTTCCTCTGCTTTTTCTGGGCTGCTATCAAGGGCAGCTAATTTCCAGGCCCTTGATAAGCATTAGAATGGATTCTTGACTGGGTTACCATTTGGGACTGCTTTTTCTCCTCACTGTACTTTTGTTCCCATCTTTAGCAAATGAAATGATTCAGTGTGTTTCACGTGGTTATTTGTGGTTATTTATAGGAGAATTTTACAGGCTAAGAAAAGGCTAGGCACCTCCTACCTCTCTGCTCAGATGCAATCTTACATATTGGTGCCTGGAGTGAGTGTCTGGTCTCTGCTGTGAGGGATGTATTTTCAGGGTTGTGTAGGAACCAAAAGACATCTGCTTCAATTATCACAAATAAATGACTTACAGAGAGGGTGAGAGTTTACTTAGAGTCACAGCAGAAAAGGGAGTTTGAGACAGATCTGCTGATGTTGGACAAGTACAAAAGCTTCCCTGCCTTCCCCACCCCTAAGTGAAATACGGTCCTGCTCTGTTACAATAGAGAGGTCTTTGACATGCTTTCTTTGTTTAAAAATGGAACCATTCATTTATTTGAAAATTTATCCATATGAATGAGGGTTCTTGCCTTCCCTCTGAAAAACATATGTTTTCTGTTTGTCTAAATATCCCCCCAGAACAAAATCATAAAATTTATAGTTTGAGAACTCTTTGGTTAGATAAGACTGTGGACTTTAAAAGTGCCTGTGAAGTTTTAGTTACAATAAGCTTAACATTCATCAAATTCTTATTAGGTGCCAGACGCCACTTTAAGCGCTCTCTGTGTGGTTATTCATATGAATCTCAAGACAGAGTTATAAAGTAAAGGTTATCATTCCTGGTTGAAGAATAAGAAACAGAACTATAGAGTTCACACTATTACTAATAGGATGTGGAGTTGATTCCAGGAAATCTGGCTTTCTGGATTTTGTCCTAAACTACAGAATGACAGAACATACCAAAATCATAAAATAAAAATCAAAGCTTTATTCTATGCTCTGCTTGCTCCCCCTCCCACCTGGGTTATTAGATTTTAGCTTTACTAAAAGAAAAAATATTTTGTAAATGCCAGCACACATCATATATAAATTTGTATGTGTGCCCTACCCATATACAAATGACTGTACCAGGAGCCCCCATTTGTAGGGCTGACCTTTACTCAGTGGGTCTATCTTTGGTTCTTTCTGGATCACTACAGTGTTAGTATGCATGTCTGTTGTGGTTTTAGTAATACTTAAGCTCTGGAGGCTCCTGTATTAGGGCCTAGCTTACCAGCTGATAGGTACTGGGGAAGTGATTGGCTAAGGAAGACCCCGCCTTCATTATAAATAAAATCCATTGGTGGAGTTTAATTTTGAAGGTGGTAACACAGTGGAGAATAGACCTTAGTTGGGGGAAGTAGGCTAGTGGGAGCAAGTCTTTTGCTCTGGTGGCTGACATCACTACCTCATCATTTTCCTTACCCTTCCCCCTTCTTGTTCTGACACTCTCCATGTTCTCTCCTCTTTTGCCACAGAGCCAAAGACAATGGGTTAAGAATTCTGAAGCCCTGAGACAAAATAAATAATTTCTTCCTTTAAATTGTCTGCAGCCTTAACTCCCCAGCCCACCAAGCTTCCAGACTTCTGAGTTGGTGGGTAAGTGGCTAGTGTTCTTTCCTGAGCTCAATCTGCCAGGGCGGCAGTAAGATCCAAAAGGCTCATTTGATGCCTTTTACCAAAGAGAGTCTAATGTCTGGCAGGGTTGAGGAAGGATGGAGCCTCCCAGGGCCAGCACAGTCGAAAGCTGTCCCTGCCATAGGAACTAAAAGAGCAAGTTTTTGGAGCTTCTTGAGTGCATGATCCATATGGCTGTGAAGGGCTGCACCAAACAGAAATTACAGTGAGATACGGGAATGAACACCCCAACCTCTTTCTCTGCTCCAATCCTTAGTGTTGCTTGAGAGCTTTCTCTCCGGGTCCCACCAAACCCCACCAGTCCCTTAGCCCACTTATAAAATAAACACACAGACGCTTATATTATTTAAACTGCTTGGCCATTAGCTCAGGCCTATCATTGTCTAGTTCTTACTCTTATATTCAGCCCACTTCTGTTAATCTATACTTTGCCATGTGGCTCGTGGCTTACTGGTACCTTACATCTTCCTTGTCCTGGCAGCAGCTCCAGCAGTCTCTCCCCCTGCCTTCCTCTTCCCTCAATTCTCCTCTCTGTTAGTCCCGCCTATACTTCCTGTCTGGCTACTGGCCAATCAGTGTTTTATTTATTAACCAATCAGAGCAACACATTTGCCATACAGAACATCCCACAGCACCTTAGTTTCCTGAGAATGCCTCCTTTAACCAAATTCAAATGGGTTCTAGAAGGTAAAATGTGATGATGCTGCCCATGAGGTTCAGCCCCAGGGCTGAAGGAGGATGAAAATAATCAGAGAAGAAACAGGGAAGAAGGATAGCAAGAGAAGAAATTCAGTCCATAGAACTCTGGATGGTAGGTGGGTCCAGGCAACCCAGCACTCTCCCTGAAGATATCCAGCCACCTGTGTCCAGAGCCCCACAGCTCCCTGTCCCCTCTTAGTGAGAGAGCTGAGGCCAGTGCCCTGATGTGTGGATGGCTTTCCAAAGTCTGTCAGCATCCACTTCCTTTCCTCCAAACTCAATGGACCAATCTTATCTGAAGATTGCTGTGCCATGCTTTCTCTTTGAATTTACAAAATTAAAGCATTATTTTTAATATTCTTCTAAAACTGAAAATAAAAAGCTTTATTTTATTACATTTTTTTCATGGGTTTTGACCATGTTTCCCCTCTTCCCCATTTCCTCCCAGATCCTCCCCACCTGTAGTCTGTATATAATAGACTTTCTAATACTATCCTGCTAGGTGAATTCTACTCCCATAAAACCTTATTTACTCCCCTGGGAGGAATGGCTCCAACTGCCTAAGGGATGCCATGGGCAAGATGTATCCTTCCTCTAGCTCAGTATTCAAGGACATTATGGAAATGGTCCCCATTCAGCCATGAGACTGTCTGTCTCCTGAGCACGTCTGATGACAGTGATGAGAAAAACTGTGTATGTTTTTTCATGGTTTCTCTGTCCCTGCTTTGAACTCTGAGCTATCTGGAACAAAAGCTCTACAGAATGCCAGTAAAGTGCTCTTGAGCAGCATAGCCTTGAGTCCCCTGGTTCTGTTGAATTTCAAATTTGATTTCAATTCCTTGGCTCTGGTCATCACTAGCAGATGCAATACTCACTTTCCTATCCACCAACTTTATGTTCTTTTTCTCTTTCAGAAATCAAACTAAATCAAACATCGAACAAACAAAACCCCACAAAAAGCAAAACACACAAGTAAAAGATAACCAAACAAAACCAAAGGTACACACACACACACACACACACATACACACACACATTAAATTTAGTAAAATACACACACATTAAATTTAATAAAAAAAACCACACACACAAAAGGAATTCATTTTGTGTTGGCCCATTCACTGCTCCTGGGTATGGGGCCTACCCTGGAGTGCCGTTGATATACCTAATGACACTCATCGGAGAAAATTGATTTTCCCTTTGCTAGTGGGACTCAATTACTTCTTGGTTAGGGTCAGAATCCCATCTCCACTTCCCCTTCTCCATGCTGGAACTCCATCTGGCTTGAACCTATGCAGGTCTTGCGCTTGTTGCCACAGTCTCTGTTAGTTCATATGTGCACCAATCCTGTTGTTTCTAGAAGACATTATTTTCTTAGAGTCATTCATCATCTGAGTCTTACAATCTTTCTGCCTCCTCTTCCTCATAGGCCCCTGAGCCTTGAGGGGAGGGGTATGATGAAGACATCCTATTGGGTCTAAGTCTCTTACTCTGCACATTGTCCAGTTGTGGGTCTCTCTGTTAGGTCTTATCTCTGCAAAAGAAAGCATCTCTGATAGATACAGTATGTTATTAGAAGCCATTTTATCTCTATGTTTCTTCAGCAGAATATTAAAGTAGGTTTTCTCCTAGGCCCATGACCTAATAGTCTTATGTTCTTGACCAATTTAGCAGTATCAGCCAGGGGCTCCAGCTCATGAAGTAGCTTAAATCCAATCAAAACGTGATTGGTTACTCCCAACATTTGTGCCAATATTTCACTGGTATGTCTTGCAGGCAGGTCATGGGGTTTGTAGCTGGGTAATACTGCTTACACTTCTCCTCTGGTAGCATGTAGGGTAGAGGTGAAGTAAAGCATTATTTTTTAAATGTCATTTTAATGGGACCTCAGGAAGGAGATAATTAAAATACAAGAAGTCAAACCACTTAGTTTGACAGAAAGTATTTAATAGAGCCTTAATTTAAAAAAATGGATCCCATATTTTTCTGAGTAATTTCACTTTTAGGTATTCTACCTTTTAGTCATATTATTCAAATTGTATATTTTTTCTCCCTTTCATTGTTGACCTTATAATTTTTTAGATGAGGAAAATCTGAAGTTTATTGTACTTACTTAGTTACCTGCCATCTTACTGAACTATCTAATTGCTTATGGTTGTATTTTGGTTGAAATACTCAGAATATATATATTATTTAGAGCAAATTGTGTTGATGCTAGATATTTCATTCCAACACACATACTTAGTATAATTATTATGATGACTTCTTTGACTAGTAATTCCAGAAACATTTTAGATTTGATAGCATTTTAATCTTCTTTGTGAATAGAAATGTTTGCCTCTCCTACCTTTAAGTACAGTAACTTCCTGTCTACAAAAGCTTCTTCCACCCCACTGCTTGTGTTCTATTTTCACCATGCTGTTTTTCCTCTGCAATGAGCAAGAGAGACAGAAATTTTGAAAATGTCAATGACTTTTTAAATTTAATTAGTCTTGTTTTATGAAATTGGTTCTACTATCACAACTTATGTGTTACCAATGACATCATGAGAAATTGAAAGATCCTCTCACACATCATTTGGATTCCAAAGAGGTGGATGTACCTTTCATGCCAACTCTCTCTGCTTTCCTTCATGACAGTACAATGGACAGAAAGTGTGTTGGTTCTATCCCCAGGAGAAGTAGGCTACAAGATTTTCTTGTTCTCACTTTCCCCCAAACCAGAGCATAAGTTCTCTCTGCCCAATCCTTCCCAGGCTTTATTTTTCTTTTGCCTTTCAAACTCCTTCCTCTGGTCTCTTTCTAGCAGTGGAATGATGTTAAGTCATAATGCAAAACTAAAAATTCCACAAAGAACAATGGTGGGTCACTGAACATAAAAACTGGTGTGTGGTGTATCTGGGCATTAGCTATAAAATATATCTTGCTTCTCTATAGCAGACAAGAAGGGGAGTCTCCATAACTATACTATGTAGGTGAATAAAAAGAACATCCATAAATACCTTGACAAATAAATTTCTAGGAAAGTTACAACAATAAGTGCTCCCCACTAGTCTTAAACTGATTACAATCTCTTAGATCTAGCTGTGGCTAGGGTGAGTGATCTCAGGTTTGGAATACTACAGTTTCTGTATGGAAATTAAAGATCAAAGCTATGTTGGAATGAGGCTGCACCACAGAGCATGCATGATGAAGCCACATGTTTATCATGCTTATTTTTCAGGAATGGTTTTCAAATCCCCCCAACTATCCATTCTCCCAGCATTCCTAGGGTCCTTAAATGATTCGTGTGTCTCTATTCAAATTACAGCAGGCACCTTCATTTCATTTTTATTCATAAAATGATTTGGTTGCTTAATAGTAATGTGTTTTATTTTTGGTTTCGGTTTGGAGTTCCTGAGTACTTTACACATGCTTAAGAGGTTTCCTAACTTTGCCAGTTCTGTTCAGTCTGGTATCTTTATTCTGAAGAGCAGGTGAGCAGTAAAGGAGTTAGTAGCATTGTGAGATCTTCTTCAATATTTTATTTTTATCTTTATAGGTGTTTCCCCTGCATTCATGTTTGTATACCATGTGCATGCTGTGCCTGCAGAGGCCAAAAGAGGGCAACAGATCTCCTGGGAGGTTTAGATGGATGTGAGTTCCATGTGAGTGCTGAGAATTGAACTCAGGTCCTCTAGAAGAGCAAGCAGTACTCCTAACTGTTGAGGCATTTCTCTGGCACCACACCATGGGTTCTTAATAGCAGCTCACCAGTAAATACTTTTAGTCATGAAAATCACAGATTTGAAAATCACTTACAAAATATAGGTATAAATAAGATAATGAATGCTATACTCATGTTTGGGATTAAGATGAGAGTAGAAATTCATGTGATATCGTTTTCATACAAATCACAAGCATTTTCCTGATGATAAGTAGTGACTTCACATTTTTGACTGTGGGGTGGGGGTGCCAATATAGCACGCAAGTGACTATATGAAAATAACCTACCAAATGGATGTGCTCTCCTTGGAAACTTGACTGTGAAGGTGAGAAGAAGAGGTTGTAATTAGAAGCATCTGCATGGTTGAGGGTGTTGAACATTTTTGTTTTTGATGCTAATTAAAGGTGACTCTTGGGGTATATAAAGGCTGATGGAAGTAGACACTCTTCCAACACAGCTGGGACTAACTCTTCAGATGAGAAGCAAAGCAGACAACCTCCTCCAACCTTTCTGCTGTTAAGAGGTTGATGCTTCTGGCTTTCTTTTGGTACCAGATGGAAACCAATGTTGAATGACCCTCCTTGGTGACTCACTGGCTCATCATCCCTTGGCCAACTTCTGTATCCATAACACAGGCATTTGGCATACTGAGTTCCTCAGAACATTTGCACCTGATGGGCCATTTTATTGGGCCCATCATTGACCATCATGTGTGGCATTTAATTGAGAATGTATTTTCAATGCTTTGTGAATACTTTATATGGCCAGAGTTTGTTCAAAGCATCCAGTCATAGGAAAGGAGAACAGGGACTTTCTTTCTTATACTCTAGAGAGGTCTTGCAGTATACAATCCCCAAATGAAGTCAGGCACATCCAATTGCATCTTGGCTCATGCATGACCCTTCAAAAATGATTCAGAGCTGTAATTTAAATATGCCAATTATTTTCCCAAGAAAAACATGTGACTGCTTTGCATGCAAGAAAACTATTTGTCTCTTTCAAATGTGTTATATTATTTGCACTGGATTTGAAATTTCATTCTCTAAGAAAGCCACTGTCTTTACAAGGTAGCAGCTTTGGTGTTTCTGCAAAGTCTGAGCTCCAAGGAAAACTATCAGTTCTTTGATGTAAATAATTTTCACACTGTGAACTTGTTGGTTATATTATAATTATAGGAGATGAACTGCATATGTGTGGGCAGTTTATGACCCATACACAGAGGTCGATGCTTCAGCACATGTCAGTGTATGCATGGGTTGGTGATAGAGAGGATTGTAAAGAAAATAATAAATCCCAGACTTTCACATAGATCATTTTAATTGGTTTCTTTTAGTACCGTTTACAGGCTCAGATTATAAAGAACTTACAAATTAAAAAATCAGGCACACTATTTTTAAACAAATTATTCAGACACACTTTTTTTTTAAATAAAAAGAAACAACTTATTTGAAACCAAAAGGTTCATCTTATCTAAAATATCATTTATTATACTTAGGGCAAATTTTTAAAGTATGAAGTATTCCAGGAATAACATAGCAACAATTTACTTTCCATGGATTTTGGTAGTCATGATCCAATGTGAAATCATCTGTATTATAAGGAGTGGTACATTTGGTTAAGATAAGCATAGGCCTAGTAGTGTGTGACTCAAACGTGGAGTACTTGCCTAGCATGTGCGATGCATTGTGCTCAATCCCCAATCCCACAAAATAGATAAAAACGCAAAATAGAACTGGTACATTAAGTTGACTTTAAGAATATGCCAACAGGTTCTGTTGTGAAGTGGTGGATCTATAGGTGACACGTGGGAGGAAAGAGGGATCAGTTGCATTTTTGAGACCAGGAATTCATTGTGGAGTTTAAACAATGGAAGCAAAGGTCTGCACACTCTGATCATACCAAGCAAACACAATTTCTTTTTGTCTCAATTATGACTCTTCTTCTTAGGACAACAATATTCCAATAAGAAATTCTGTGCACAACTGAAGTAAAAAGATATTAGGGGCAAAGATAGGTGTGTGCTAGGAAGCTCCCTGGGATGGAAAAAAAACTAAGGCATGAGTTTGAGAGGCTTCACAATGGGAGGTGTGGAGATGGCAAAGGGAATGAACTTGGGATCTAAGTAGGAATTATTTCAGTGAGCTCACAGATTGCAGACACAGATTGATGCAATAGTCAACAGTGTGCAGTCTGAGCTCCTGTTCTATGAGTGTAAACTGACTGGGCAAGTAACCTGCTCTTCATAAACTGGAAGGGGAATGAGTATGGTGATGAGTATCGTCATTAAGGAGATAAAGTGCTTAAAATGCCTTACTTAGGAAATGTTAACGGTTATCATTCCCTGAGAACTTGGTCACACTCAGGGTAGACCATCTGGGTTGTGTTCTTGCATACCACCATGTAGAAGAAACATGAGATATGATCAAGTGGCTTGTCCTGGGGAAATGTCATGTATTGATAATAAGGAGGGAAGATTCTGCTGTTTCTTAGGAAGTATGTTTTGTGTGTCACTTCAACATTTGTGGTGTCCTCACACAGGTATGATTTGATTTTTAATCCTTTATTTAAGAGCATAATAAGTATTTTCCAGCTAGGTATTTTTAATAATATTGATTTTGAATTAATACAAATACCTTTAAAATATATATTTGACATTAATATCTGAATCATATTCTATCATGATTTCTATCATTATGTAAGTACTGCCCCTTCATGGAAAATTTACAGATTCTCACGTTTTGATGTTAAAGTGATATGGCAAAACACACCTATTATTTACTTATTCTTCTGCCTTGTTGGGCATCTACTATCGTCTGTGTACCAAGGGAGCCACTGAAAATACTGAGTTGAAATACATTTTGGTCTACATCTTTGGTCTTCATTAGTTTCTATGATGGGAATATACCTGTTGACTTAGGGGTGAACATGTGAAGGTTTTTCTGTCCATTATCTCGTTACTGTATAGAAATGTGCCAATTTATACATCCCTAGTAGTTGATCACACAGTCTTGAGTCAAATTTAGTATTTCACACAAGTCTAAACACAGCTCCACTCACTGGAGAAAGCTGATGCGGACTTAATTCTAAGAAACAAATTTTTCTTTCTACCTCAGGAATTCACAACAATAGTGAATACACCAGATTGACTCATTTAATTCAGTAAAATCATTTGAAAGCATGAGAAATGGAAGTGGGAGAGGAAGAGAAAGGATAACATCTATGCTATGGATTCACCTAGTGGTGAATTTTCTTAAAACAGTTATGTTTTGAAAGGTGCATGAGTTGAGAATAAATGTTCAAAAATCTATATGATGAAACAGTATTATAATAGAATTTAGTATGAGCTCAATCTGTTCCTTTGTCTAAACTATTAGGTGTGTAATAATGTTGTGCATCAAAGATAGGCCACATCATTGGAGAAGAAATAAAGTGATGGGCTGATATCCTACAGTCACCATCAATGCTGTGAAACTCAGTAGGCATTCAAATGTGCTAACTGCAAAACACAGTCCACTGACTTTATGGTGAAGCTTGTTTGAATATGCTTTGTATTGAAATGAAAAGCTTCCTTCCCATCAGTGGAGCATAGCTAGCATCAATCTCCAGTAACACACACAAAGAACACAGTTGTCAGTACCCTCCTTGTGGGTCCAGAAAGAAGCCACACACCAGAGAGTGAATGTACAAAAATCACATTAGTCTGTTTCCAGCAGAAGACTTACAGCATGGCTCGGGACAAAGGTGGAATCCCTGTTTGTAAAATAAAGTTCCAAAGCTACATCCCTTAATAGTCCTACTAAAATAATAGAAGATGCTACTTTTATGTTGCTGCTATACAATGGCTACTCTTCAAAGTACTATTGTGTACCTTAACTTACACTCTCCCTAAATTGAAGAGTATGATATTTTATTCCTCTATATAAAAAAGGCAAAGTAATTTGGGTTAATTAATCACTCAAGGCCACACAACTCTTGTCAATGAAGAACATCCTTACTTTAATTATTAATGGATGGTTGCTCGGTAAGTTAGCTGGAGAACAATGTAAGATTCTAATTTGCAGGCCTGGAATGCAAAGGAACTGGGAACATCAAAAGGACCTACTGCTAAGCAGATGAATTCCAGTTTAGAGATCATCTGTAAATCCATCCACTTGGGATAAAGTTAACCCCAAGCTTTAGGGAACTCTTAGGAGGTGATCTTAGTTGTAAAGGTTAAAGCCCATCAGAGAGAAGACATGAGTACACCCTTTAAGCTCTAAATCTGTCTTGAGGGTCTCTAGAAAGAGTCATATTCTAGGCACAGTTTTCCTAATCAAAATCCCAAGAATCTTAGCTAGATTTAAATCAATCCTTCTTGCTCACTTAAGCTACTTTAAAAGAGACTGAGATGGGCCAGATTTGTTCTGAAATCCCATCTAAGTAACAAGTCTTAGAGAAAAACTTCAGAAAGTGAAGGATTGAAGCCCCCTTTGACAGTACAGAGTATACCCCCCGACGATTCTGCTCATTTTTAGAAAACGCAATGCTCAGTACAGAGAAGCTCATAGCAAAGCAAGCGCTCTTAAAGAAAGGGATGTTCTCTTCTCCTCAAAGTCCTGTTTGAATTCTGGCAGCGCCCCTAAGCTGACCTCCCTCAAAGTGGAAGTCAGAACCAGTGAAGTACAAAAAGTCAACGTGTTTAGAAATTTCTATGGCAAGTTGGCATTGCTATGTGCTGTGGGTAACTATTGTCATTGTTGTGTAACAAAGCACTTCAAAGATAGTGGTCTAAAATGAGAACTTATTCTCTTCTTTCATGGCTGTGTGGGTTGCCTGGGCTCCTCTGAGCTGTTCTCACATGAGCATAGTCATATATTTGTGGTCAGACGGCAACTGAAGCTGGATTAGCTACAAGTTCTCTGGCAAGATTTCAGCGGCAAAGGTTTTCATTCCCATATCTGGCATCTCAATGGAACAGTTAGGGGCTGGATGGACATCTGTCTTTATGGAGCCTCTCTGTGTGACCATCATAGACTTCTCAGCATGCTTGTCTCAGGGAATAGGGTTTCTTAATTGGCTGCTCCTTCCAGAGGATAGACACAATGACAAGGGTGGATACTGCAATGCTTCTTAGGAGCTGACCTCAGAAGTCATACAATGTGGCTTCACACAATTGCGAGGGAAGATGATCACATGTAACTACCAGAAAGTGTCACTCATCAGTGACATCTTTGGAAGACAGCTACCAAACATCCTACCTAGCTATGTAATCAGTAGAGCCACCTGGTTTAAAGCGGTATAAACCAGTTCAAAAGTAGAATTCTCACGGCAATTTGCATGTGTCTTGCACTACTAGTGGTCATTAAGACCAAGCCACATAGCAGATAGGCTGAGAACTCTTTACCCTCTCCACACCTCCTTCGGCCCAAATTGTCCCTATATCTCATTCTCACATTCAACACTAGTTTTCTGCTTTGATACTGTCATGAGATCCTAACATATGAAAACCTTTTGCTCCCACAATTCCCTAAGAGTGGTTCTTCCTCCAGCTATATGTAATTGTTCTTAATTTATTTTTCATGTGATGATCTATTTTGTGGCTTGCTCTTGTGCAGGCTTTGCAAGTTTACATCTATCAAATTATGTTGCTGTTGCTTGTTTTCTCTTGTTTTTTGAGATAAGCTCTCAGAAAGGGTGACTTTGAACTCCTGATCCTCCAGCCTCCACCTCCTTAGTGCTGAGATTAGAAACACGGGTCAGCACACATGGCCTAAGTCCTGCTTTATAGTACCAACAACATACCGCCATGCTTCCTGCTCACTCTCCAAAATTGCTTCTTTGGGAATTTTGAGTTTCCTTATGTTTTGATTTTATTCATCCCCTCCCCAATTTCTTCTCAAGTCTGCCCCCTTCCTCACCTACCTAACTTTGTGTAATTTTTTTTAAGCCTTCCAAGATCAGTCTGTTCATTTTTGCATTTTGAAATTTACATGGAAAAATAGAACCTGGCCTGGGGATTTTGCTCACTCAGTAGAGTGCTTGGCTATCATACACAAACTCCTTGGTCCAATTTCCAGAGCTATGTAAAGGCAGACCTGGAGAGCAGAAAAAAACTATACTTGGCATTTATCTAGGTTCAGTAACCATCTAGAAATTTATCCATTTATTAATTTATTAATTACTTTGTTAATTTATTAATTAATTGATAGATTGACAAGTTCTTATTTTGCAGGCCAGGCTGGCATCAGACTTCTTCCCTCAGTCTCCCTAGTTCTGGGGTAGTTTTCATTCAAAATTTTTTTCATACCATGTATTTTGATCTTGATTTTCACTCTCCCAGCTCCTCCCAGATTTTTTTTTTACCTCCTTAACAACCCAACTTTATTTTCTTTGTCTCTCTTGCTTTCAAAAATAAAAACAAGAAACAAACACTCCACAAAAACAAAAGTCAAAACAAATAGAAAAACTAATAAGGCAAAAATGCCCAAACAAAGCAAAATGAAACAAAATGTCCACAAAAATACCATTGAACAGTTCTGGCTTCTTTGTTAAAAATCAGGTGTTCAAAGATGTATGGATTAATGCCAAGATCTTCAATTACAATGGAAAAAAGAAAGCATCTTCAACAAATGGTGCTGGCATAACTGGATGTCAACATGTAGAAGACTGCAAATAGATCCATATCTATCTCCATGCACAAAACTCAAATCCACGTGGATCAAAGACCTCAACATAAATCCAGCTACACTGAACCTGATAGAGGAGAAAATAAGAAGCAGCCTAGAATGCATTAGCACAGGAGCCCACTTCCTAAATATAACACCAGTAGCACAGACACTGAGAGCAACAATTAATAAGTGGGACCTCCTGAAACTGAGAAGCTTCTGTAAGGCAAAGTAAATAACACAAAACAATACCCTACAGAATAGGAAAAGATATTCACCAACTTCACATCTAACAGAGGGCTTATCTCCAAAATATATAAAGAACTCAAGAAACTAGACATCAAAATACCAAACAATCCAATTTAAAAATGGGCTACAGATCTAAACAGAGAATTCTCAACAGAAGAATCTCAAATGGCTGAAAGACATTTAAGGAATTACTCAACATCCTTAGTCATCAGGGAAATGCAAATCAAAATGACTCTGAGACACCATCTTACACCTGTCAGAATGGATAAGATCAAAAATACTGAAAACAGATTATGTTGGAGAGGATGTGGAGAAAGGGGAACACTCCTTCCTCCACTGTTGGTGGGAGTGCAAACTTGTATAGCCAATTTGGAAGTATGGTGTTTTCCCAGAAAATTGGGAGTCAATCTACCTCAAGACCCAGTGATACCACTCTCAGGCATATACCCAATGAATGCTCAAGCATACTACAAGGGCATTTGCTCAACTATGTTCATAGTAGCATTTTTCATAATAGCCAGAACCTCGAAGCAACCTTGATGCCCCTCAACTGAAGAATGGATAAAGAAAATGTGGTACATATACACAATGGAGTATTACTCAGCTGTAAAAAAAAAAAAAACAATGGCATTATGAAATTTGCAGGCAAACAGATGGAACTAGAAAATACCATCCTGACTGAGGTAATCCAGACTCAGAAAGACAAACATGGTATGTTCTCACTCGTAAATGGATACTAGATGTAAAGCAAAGGATAATCAGACTACAACCCACAGCTCCAGAGAAGCTAGGAAACAAGGAGGACCCTAAGAGGGGTGTACGATCATCTTGGGAAGGGGAAACAGAGGAGATTCCAATGAGTAAACTTGGGATGAGAGGAGGGCAATAGAGAATAGGGGATGGGGAATGAGAACATGGGAGAACTGAATGGTCGAGCTCGGGGAGGGATGGAGTGGGAGAGCAATGAAAGAGATATCTTGATAGGAGGAGGCATTGCAGGGTAAGGGAGAAACCTGGTGCTAGGGAAATTCCCAGGAATCCACAAGAACAACCCCAGATTAGACTACTAGCAATAGTGGTGAGGGTGCCTGAACTGACCTACCCTGGTAATCAGATTGGTGAATACCCTAACCGTCATCGTAGAGCCTTCATCCAGTAACTGATGGAAGAAGATGCAGAGGTCCACAATCAAGCACCGGACCGAGTTTCAGGAGTCCAGTCGAAGAGATGGAAGAGGGATTATAAGAGCAAGGGGAGGATCAAGATCATGATGGGGAAATCTACAGAGACAACTGAACCAAGCTCAAAGGAACTCAAGAACTTTAAAGTGAAAGTTGTTGAAACTGCGTGGGACCAGACTAGACCCTCTGCATACAGGAGACAGTTGTGTAGTTAGGTCTGTTTGAGGGGCCCCTGGCAGTGTGATCAGAATCTATCCCTGGTGCATGAGATGGCTTTCTGGACCCCATTACCTATGGTTGGACACCTTGCTCACCCCTGATAAAGTGGGGAGAGGCTTAGTCCTCAACTGAATGTACCAGGCTTAGCTGTCCCCTCCTCCCATGGGAGAACTTACCCTGCTGGAGGAAGGGATGGGGGGAAGGCAGGGAGCGGGGAGCAGGGAGGGATAAGAAGGGAATCTGTGGTTGGTATGTAAAATGAATTTACAAAATTAAGAAAAAAATACCATTGAGTCTATTTTTCTGTTGGCCAATTACTCATGGACATGGGATCTGCTTCAGAGCATGGTTGATAAACCCAGTGAAAGTCCAATGAGGAAAACTGATTTTCCCTTTGCTTTTTGGTTAGGGGTCAGATCCCACGTCCACTTCTCTCTCTCAGAGGTGGCACCCCATCTGGCTTGAATCTGTGCTGGTCTTGTACGTAATGCCACAGTATCTGTGAGTTCATATGTGCATCAGTCTGTTGTGTCTGGAAGATACTGTTTCCTTGAACTCATCCATCCTCTCTGGCTCTTATAATCTTTCTGTCCCCTCTTATGGGATGGTTGATGAAGATGTCATCTTTAGGACTGAGTGCTCCAAAGTCTTTCACTCTCTATACATTTTTCAGTTGTGGACCAGTAGTGATGATTCAGTTGGTTAAAGTGACCATTGTGCAAGTATAAAGGTCTCAGTTCAGATTCCCAAGACACTCATAAAATACCAGGTGTGGAAGAGCATGTCTGTAACCCAAGCACCAGGAGAATTTGCCATCTATGCAAATCAGTAAGCTCCAGGTTCAAGGAGAGACCCTGCCTCATAAAACAAGGCAGAGTATGATTGAGAAAGACATTCAGCATCAATTTTTGGCCTGCACACATATGCAAATTACACACATGAACATGTAAATATACTACACACACCAGAAAGTTCTATAACTAACTTCCATTAGGTTGGAAGGAGCAATTAATCCAGCCAAAGATCAACTCAACTGATAAAGTCCTAAATACAAGTTTTAAATATATATAAAGCTTACACACACACACACACACACACACACACACACACACACACACACACACGCACATATGTGCATGTTCAAATGCAGGAGTACTAATTTAGCACCATGGTCAGGAATGTGAACTGTTTCTGAGAACAACTTCTGGCACTCAACACATGGCACACCCTCACAAATGGAGGCATACTCACCCCTATTCTGTATAGCCTAGGTATATTTCTACGTGTATGTGGATCAGGTTCAGTCAAACAGAAAACCCTTGAAATGGGATGCCACTAGGGATCTCTTTTCGAGGCAAAATGTCTTTCTGTGGTTCTTAGATGGGAAGGTTTTCAACAATCTGTTCCTCTAAGGCAAATGTTCATGTTTTGGTGAGTAAAAAGAGCCCTTGGGGAGAACACTGTATTGCTCTTCAGATATTTCAGGGACTGTCTGACAGAGAAAACACTACACTTTCCCACTCTTGTCGAGGTCAGGGCTAGGACAAATGGAAAGCACACTTCAGATTAACTTAATAAAAACCCCCACAAGCTCAGCATTTTTGTGCAGTAGAGAAGGCTTCCACACAGGACAGTGAGCTTCTAGACATGAACAAGGCAGCAAGGGTCGGGGACAGCTGTCACAGCTGTCTGCAGAGGAGGTGAAAGAGCAGTTCCTGGTACTTCATTTTTCCCTGTCTTTGTGGTATGTGTGTGTACACAGATAGTTGGGTGTTAATGGAAAACTTGAAAATCTAGACATACTATTGTCCCCAGAATAGATTAAAAGACTCAAAACAGCTTTAAAACACTAGTAATAATTACAGTGTGATCATCACTGTGGCATAATGATACCCCAGAAGCACTGTAAAAGCTAGAGAATAGTCTACACGTTGTAGATGTAACCGACCGCCTTATTAAATAAGAAACACAGAGCCAATGTAAAGGTGAAAGCCCAAGAGGTCAGAGCTAGAAGCTTACCCGCTTTCCGCCAGCTAGCTTCTTCCGCCAAGAGAGCTCTCCGAAAAAGGAGTTTCTTCCTGTGCGGTTGATTTATAAGGAGTCCTGTTTCTTCCTTCTCATTGGTTATAAACTAACTACGTGGCTGTCTCGTCACTGCCTCTCTGTCCAGACCTCCCAAGTTTTCTATGGTTGGTATTGAGATCAAGGGCGTGTGTCTCCAATGCTAGCTGTATCCTTGAACACAGAGATCTACCTAGCTCTGCTTACCAAGTGCTGGGATTAAAGGCGTGCACAACCACCGCCCTGGCTTTCGCTATGGCTTGCTAATAGCTCTGACCCCTAAGCAACTTTATTTATTAACATACAAATAAAATCACATTTCAGTACAAATAGAATACCACTATAACACGTGATTTTATTCATTGTTCTTATGCATTCTTCGTTTATAGTACTGTCTGTGTCCAACTTTTTCCTATCGCGGAAGACCTTTCTTTGAACTCACAAACATCATCCTGGCAAGTTCCAATTTTAAAAAAGTTCAATTTCTCTCTAGTCAGTGCTGGGTTAATGATACCTTATACTTTCTCTTATTTGTCTAAAGCGCACTTTATCCAGTGCAGCCTTCCATCAGTGGCCTCGCTGTAGTTATGACAAAGGACTACACTATGTGTGAGGGTTTCAGCCACTTTCTGGCCAGGCCATTGTATAGATGGTACATTGGATCTGGTCACTTTGAAGAATTTTGTGTTACTTCTCTGATTTTTTTGTTTTGTTTTGGTTTTTGGTTTTTTGTTCTTTCTTGTTTTGTTTTGTTTTTTGCTAATTTTCTGAAGTATGTAAACTAATAATTAGCACATACCCCAGCATGTTATGGAAGAAAATATATTTTTCTCTTGTGAAGAAGTTTTTTTTTAATTAACAAAGGAAGGCAAATTTGTGTGTTGTATGTTTCTTCAAAAAAAAATCTGTTTTTTGTTTGTTTGTTTGTTTGTTTGCCTGTTTATTTTCTAAAGAGAGAAAGAAAGTGGAGTTTGGTGGAAGGAATGGTAAGAAGGGTCAGGGAAAAGATGGGGGAGGGGAAACCATGATCAGAATTTATCATATGAAAAAAATTTAATAAAAAGACTTTTAGATTTTATTTATTTTATCTTATGTCTAGAGCTTTAGAATGTTAACTGACTCTTACACTGAAGATTTGAAGGGTAGGTGATGCTTCTCTTGTGAGAAATGGAGATATGTTACCACAACAGCCTCACCTTGAGTTGAGTGCTCAAGTCCTAAAAGAGCTGAGAGAATCAGCACATAGTACTTGACATTTTATGTTACCACATTTTAAAGATCCAATGACAATAATAAAAAAATTCCCCTTGAATAAAATCCAAGAAGACCCAGATAAGCACAGAAATAAATCTCTGATCCTTGGTGCTTAGAGAGATCATCTCTGTTCGAACACTGGTGATTCTTCATAATTACTAAATCTAAATTCCCTCAGATTGCAACAACACATGATGTTAAGAATAAAGAGTCATTGATAAGCCAAAAAATCTTATATATGTATTACTACAGCAGAGATGGAAACCAACATTTGATTGACTTAGAGATGACTAGAACCATGTTTGGTAAAGGAAATGTGAATTGTTTCTGCCATGGTGGAAAATTGGGAAGGAGGCCTGTGCCTTCTGGTAGCTGGGTGGTCCAAATAAAGAGATGGGCAGGTACATACAAGAAGGAACACAGTGTCCATTCACCAGGCCAGGACCTGACAACAAGCAGCCTCATGTAACCTTTCCCAGAACCCAGGGCACAGGGTTCATCTTAATTGTTCAGGGCTCTCCACCACTTATCCGAAACCCAAGGCAAAGCCTCCCAACAGACACAGCAGATGTTGCCTAAGCATCTACTGAATGGACAAGCAAAACAAATTCATCAAAACCGAAACAGCCTTTCCTTGCATCCTGTCTCTTTTAGTCATAAACAGGCCTCAACAGGGCTGTCCTTTTATGATGATTATAAATAGAAAAATATGAACAAGCTGGTTTTGTTTTGCCTAAAGCATATTTCTCTAAAGTCCAGCAAAGTCTCATCACCAGGGACTTTGAATGCAGTAGAATTTGCACTGAGATGCTAGTTAGAGAATCATTAGGCATGGATGACCTTCAAGTAATTTAATAACAGTGTCTAGCTGTGGGCTATTCTCTGTAATCCAAACAAAGAGAGCACTTTAAAAAACTGAATGTCAGTTACCTCAAATTCACCCTTCTTCCTTCTATTCAGTTCTAGAGGAAGAACTACTAATCATATTGTCCTAAGACCCTCTGCAAGGCCACTGTCACCCACAACTGAACACTCTTTAAAGACAAACCAATTAGATTTTACTCCTCTTTCTCATTAAATTTCTCCCCTGACTGTTTAGCTTTCCCTCCAAGTGAGTACAATCTGCTGATGAAGGCCAAGTGACCAGGCCATTGCTTCACTATGGCACTTGAAAGCAAGTAAAACCTTTTTAAAAATAATCAATTAGATTTTCATGATGTTTAAATGTCATTGTGTTGTATTGCAAAATGCCATTTTCATACTAATATACTACGTACTTTGAGCATTTTTCTCCCACACCCCACTTCACATTACCCCAAGGACAGTTTCACTTCTACATTTGTGTCATATACCTGATTTTATGTATCTATATAAATGCAGGACCTACAAATAAGGGGAAACATGCATTTGTCTTTCTAAGACTGTCTTAATTCATTTAATATTGTCTACATTTGCATCAATGTTTTAACAAATGGAGTAACCTTATTCTTTATGGCTGAAAAAGTATATATCTATCTATATTTATGTATATCTATGTATGTGTGTGTGTGTGTGTGCTTTCTTTAACAGTTCTTCTTGTTGGTTATGGTGGCTTGTTCCATAATTTAGCCACTGTGAGTGGTACTGCCATAAGCACTAATGTGAAAGTATCTCTTTGATATACTAACTGTGGTCTTTCAGGTAAACACACAAGACTAATAAAGCGGGGGTCATACGGTAGCTATACTTTTAGTTCCTTGAGGAACCACCATAATGATTTTTAGAGTAGACAGACTAATTTGCATGTCTCCTCGCAATGTATAAATGTTCTCTTTTGCCCACATCCTCTTCAACATTGATTGTTATTTGTTTCCTTGATGACTGCCAATCTGATGACAAGATGGAATCTCTGGGATGAGATGTAGTTTTCATTTGCATGTTTCCAATATCTAGTGAAAGTAAACATTTCCATAATTTGTCATTTGTGTTTCATCATTTAATAACTGTCTATCCATTATTAACCCCTTTGTTGACTGGGTTTTAAAAAATCATTTTATTGTAATAAATTCACATATAAAAAAATCGCACAACTAGATTATTGTAGCCACTCAAACAAACACTTGCCCAGCTCCAAACTCCATATACCTCAGTGAACGTCTATAGCGGAACAATGAACATTTTTAAGCCAGAGAGTGTCAAAGGAAGGACAGAATACAGGCAAAAAAGCACATGAGCCATGAAAAATGATACAAAACTAATGGTTTTTCCAGTTTCAACGCTGTCATGTTTTTCCTTTTATGTAGTGAATAAGGAGACCAAAATGTAAATGCTAATGAGTCCCTAAGCCAAGGCTGGGTTGTTTGAAACTTGTTTCTGAGTTCTTTGTCTGTTCCAGGTACCAATCCTCTTCCAGCTGTGACAGTAGCAAAGATGCTCCCATCCTCTAGTTTGTACCTTGGTTCCAGTAACTGCTTCCCTGCTCAAAACTTTTTAATTTCTCAAGGTACAACATGTGAATTATTGGCATCATTTTCTGAGTGACTAGGCTCTTATTCAGAAAGCCTTAACCTACACCTGTATCTTGAATGCTTCCCTTACTTTTCCAGGTCCTGTATTGAGGGCCTTTATTCATTTGGAGTTGATTTTTGTATAAGAGATAGGTAGGGATTTAGGTTCACTCCTCTGTGAATATCCAGTTTTAACAGCACCGTTTGTTGAAGAAACTGACTTTTCTCCATTGTGTGTTTTTGGCTTCTTTGTCGAAGAGCAGGGTGCTATTATGAATGGGTTTGTATTTCAAATTTTTACTCTATTTCATTGCTGTATGTTTCTGGAGTGTGTGTGTGTGTGTGTGTGTGTGTGTGTGT
>CABHPP010105627.1:0-12019 GCA_902168425.1 Peromyscus attwateri | reverse complement strand
GAAAGAAAGAAAGAAAGAAAGAAAGAAAGAAAGAAAGAAAGAAAGAAAGAAAGAAAGAAAGAAAGAAAGAAAAAACTAAAAAAAAAAGAGTAATAGAAAGATAGGCCAGTGAAGTCTCCAGATGAAGAGTGTAGGTGCAGGTGGCCCTTGGGAAGTGGCTGGGCCTGGGAAGCTGTAATACCCCATCCCCTTTTAGAAACTGGAACAAGGTTCTAAGGACCTTGCAGCATCTGTCCAAGGACATCTCCAAGAGCCACAGGCGTGGAGCCAGGAAAGTGCCTTCGATATGTTCCAGAGGAGACTGTTCACATTTGAAACAGATTGTAGGGGACATGGGTAGAGCTGGGCACGGTGGTATGGACCTGTAGTCCTAACTCAGGAACTGAGACAGGATCGTTTGAGGCAACACAGTGAGATGCAGGGTGTGGATAATGGTGACTGGGGGACGGATCTGGCTGGAGAAATGCTACTGTTACAGTATCCTGTTTGTGAAGGAACAGTTCTGGCCTGTAGAGACTCTTGACTCAGACAGGAAATGGGTGCACCAGAAGCTGAAATCTTTTGCTAAGGTCCTTGTGTTGGGTGTTTTTGGAATTCCCATATCTATCACCCAGCTTCCTCTAAAATACTCAGTAGGTGGGATGATACCCAAGATCTTCAAAAGCCTAAAAACATTGGGCACCTTACATATTACATTTAACCCTTCATACTGGTCTAGCAGGTATGAATCACACTGTTTTAAAGAACAAGAAACAGGCTGGAGAGATGGCTTAGTGACTAAGAGCACTGGCTGCTCTTCCAGAGGTCCTGGGTTGGATTTCTAGCAGCTACTTGATGGATCACAAATGTTGCAACTCCAGTTCCAGGGGATCTGATGCCCTCTTCTGGCCTCCTCAGGCAATATATGCATGTGGCTTACAGAGATACATGCAGGCAAAACACTTATACACATAAAATACAAATAAATCTTTTTTTTTAAGTTTTAAAAAACACCAGGCAGTGGTGACACACACCTTTAATCCCAGCGCTCAGGAGGCAGATGCAGGTGGATCTCTGTGAGTTCGAGGCCAGCCTGGTCTACAGAGCAAGTTCCAGGACAGCCAGGGCTACACAGAGAAACCCTATCTCAATGTCTCAAAAAACTAAAAAATAAAAAAGAAGAAGAAGAAGAAAAGAGGAAGAGAAGGAGGAGGAGGAAGAAAATGGCTCAGCAGCTAAAAGTCCTTGCTATGCAAGCCTGATGCATTAACTGAGCCTGGATCCCTAGAACCTCATGGCACAAGTCTGCAATTTCAACACTCCTGTGGAGCCATGAGACAGGCTAACCCTGGAAACCCAAGAGTCAGGTAGCCTGGAGTTCACATCACAGCAGCAGACAAGAGAGACCCTGCCTCAAACAAGACAGAAAGTGAGGGCAGACAACTGGTATTCTCTCTCTCTCTCTCTCTCTCTCTCTCTCTCTCTCTCTCTCTCTCTCCTCTCTGTCTGTCTGTCTGTCTGTCTCTCACATGCACAATCAACTTGGGGTATAGCTCAAGCGTGGAGGGTGTGCCCAACACCTAACACACACAGATTCCTTGGTTCTTCAATCGCCAGCAGCAGGAGGAAAAGAGAGGCTTCTGGGATGCCACTTACCTCTAACCCCGGAGTTTAGGAGATGGGCGTAGGACAATCAGAAATTCAAGGTCTTCATTGGCTACCAGATGAGCTCAGGGCCAGAGTGGGCTCCATGAGAACTTCTTTTTTCTTTTCTTTTCTTTCTTTTTTTTTAAAATTTTATGTGTATGAGTGAGTGATTGCATGCATGTGTAACACATGCATGCCTGGTGCCCTTGGAGGCCAGAAGAAGACATTATATCTCTCCTGGAACTATAATAATGAGCTGCCATGTGGGTGTTGGGAACCAAGCTGGGGTCCTCTGCAAGAATAGCAAGTGCTTTCAACTGATGCGCTGTCTTCCCAGGCCCTGAGAACTTTTTGGAGCCTGTCCTGGAACTTGCTCTGTAGCCCAGGCTGGCCTCAAACTCACAGAGATCCACCTGCTTCTGCCCCCCAGGCAGAAGGCGTGCACCACCACTGCCCGGCTGAGAACTTTTTTTTTATATATAAAAATACTTTAAAATTATTATTAGGTGCTGGAGTGATGGCTTGGCAGTTAAGAGCAAATTTTAAAAATTATTTTATTATATGTATGGGTGTTTCACTTGTAATAATACAAGTCTGTGCACTGAATACCTGCCTAATGCCATGGAGGCCAGAGAGAGCATTCGGTCCCCTGGGACTAGAGTTAGAGGGCTGTGAAGCACCAGGTGGGTGCTGGAAATCAGTCTGGAGTAACTGGAAGAGCAGCCTGTGCTCTCAAGTGCAGAGCCATCTCTCCATCCCTGAGAATCTGTCTTTAAAAAGCCAAAGGCTGGGGGCTGGAAACAAGAGCGCACACAGCTAACAGGGTAGCCTACTATACCCAGGCCTTGCAGGCATGCAGGGACTTTACCCAAGGTTGGGGCAGGCCTGGGTCAGAGCCCTGTGTTCTGGGTCTGTCCAGAGTCTGTCTGGGCTGTGACACCAGGACAGGCGTCTTTAGGTCCTGCCCAGCTAAGCATCTGACTATATTGCATCTAGCCCTTACTCTCCCAAGAAACTGATCTTTCATTTAAAATCCAACATCAATACACAAAGAATCTACAAACAGGGCCCTGGGACCCAGCTGGTGGGAGTCGGCTTACTCTTCCTGCTATCCTATATGACTTGTGTTACCTACTCAAAAAGTTTCCCACAACCAAGACCGGACTCAGCTAACATCCTTGTAGGCAAAGGCAGGAAGAAACCGTACAGTATATCCCGCAGATGAACTGAAACCGCCCGGATTAGCAGGGAGGGCGGGACGTTTGTGCCACTAATACCCATCTCCCAGGGAACTGAGGACTCCTGAGCAGTCCACCTTCCCACCTAGGCTGGGCCAGGCAGGACTCAGCCACTCACTGCCAACGCGGAGTACTCTTTACATGCCACCCCTCCAGGCCCCTGTGTCACCCTGCGAAACAGAGGAATCTGCGCTGAGTTTACCAGCCAAGTAGGGACCCTGCAGAGTATGTAATGGAAAGAGTGACACAATGCAGCCTTCAAGCTGACCTTACTGTTCCCAAACCACAGAGCCCCAGGGTGACTCTCAAGTTCTCAAACTGAGTTTTGATCTTTTCCTGCCTGAGCCCCATGTGAATAAAGTGCACCGTGATTCTCACAGCACAGGCCCCCAGGCGCTCCCTGCCAGAGCCTGGAAACCAGACCTGCTTCCCTGCTTGAAAGGTGGTGTGCTGATGCTGCTGCTGCTGCTCTGTTTTGCTTCCTTTTTTTTTTTTTTTTTCTCCTCAGCAGGCTGTCCCTTTGGGTCTAAGGACGGTAAGCATTTATTCATGTATTCAGCACGTTTTCCAAGCACCTGCTATGTACTGACCTGGGATCCACAAGCTGGGACTCAGTGTTCCGGTCTCCTCGGCCTTTGCTTTTATCCATTCACTCATTCTTTCTTCTCAGCGACAGGTCTCTTTGTGTAGCACTGGCTGTCCTGGAACTCACCATGTAAACCAGGCCAGTCTCCAACTGAGAGATCCACCTGCCTCTGCCTTTCAAGCGCTGACGTTAAAGATGTGCACGATGTCTAGCTGCCTCTCTTTTCTTTTCTTTCTTTTTATTTTTGTTGTTGTTTGTTTTTTGAGACAGGGTTTCTCTGTGTGTAGCCCTGGCTGTCCTGGAACACACTTTGTAGATCAGGCTGGCCTAAAATTCACAAAGGTCTCCTGACTCTGCCTTCCGAGTGCTGGGATTAAGGGCGGGCGCCCACATCGCCTGACCTGGCTATTGCTGTTTTAAATTCTTAATGTTTATTTGTATGGGTGTTTTTCCTGCATGTGTGCCAGGTGTGTGTCTGTGCCCTCAGAGGCCGGAAGAGGGTGTCAGACCCCCTGGAATTAGGATTACAGATGTTTGTGTGCTGTCATGGGGGTGCTTGGAATTCAACCCAGGTCCTCTAGAAGAGTATCAGTGCTCTTAACCACAAGCCAACTCTCCAGCCCCGCCCCCCCCCTTTTTAGACAAGGTCTTTCTACAGAGTCCCAGCTGTCCTGGAACTCACTCTGTAGCCCAGGCTGGCCTTGAATTCACAGAGATCCGCCTGCCTCTGCCTCCTGAGTGCTGGGTTTAAAGGCGTGCGCCACCATGCCCGGCCTAGTTTAATATTTTTAAAGCCACTGAGTTTCCAGGATTTATTTTTAAATTTTGTTTATGTGGATAACTGTTTGGCCTGCCTGTATGTTGGTGTAGCTCCTTGTGTGCCTGATGCAAAGGAGGCCAGAAGAGGGAGTTGGATCCTCTAGCACTAGACTTACAGACAGATGTGGGTGCTGGGAACCTAGCCCAGATCTTCTGCAAGAGCACTAAGTATTTTTAGCTGCTGAGCCATCTCTTCAGACTTCGGGGAATGCCTACGCACAAGAGCTTCCAGCCTAGCTTCCCATCTGTGATGGAGTTATAGCCAGCAAGATGATTGAGGAGTGGACAAAGAGTCCCGACTACAAGACAGAAACCTTATTTTAGGTCATAGATCTGGTTTATAAAACTATCTGCCATAAAACAAGCTACCTTACTTGAGTCTCATTTTTACTGTCTTTACAAGGTTGTTCTGAGCTGGGCATGGTATTCCTGAAATTCCTGTACTTAGGAGGCTGAGGCTGAGGATTATAACTTCAAGGCTAGCCTGAGCTACATAGTGAGGTCCTTTCTCAAAAACTAAGGGCTGGGCTGGGGATGTAGATGAGTTAGTAGAATGTGTGCACAAGCCTTGGTTTAATACCCAGCCACAAACCTGAGTTAGAGGCAGGAGGATCAGAATTCAAGGCTATCCTTGGCTACATAGTGAGCTCAAGGCTCATCTTCCATACATGAAACACTGAGCTGTGGGATGTCTTTCTGTATGCTGTGAATATGTGTGGCTCCCGGTGCATAATAAATAAAGCTGCATTGGCCTATGGCAGGGCAGGATAAGGTTAGGCGACAGAGAAGGGTGGAGTCGAGAGAGACTCCAGCCCACCGCCCAAGGAGCCACAAGATGCCAGCAGACCAGTAACACCATGGCCACGTGGCAACATATAGATGAATAGGAATGGGTTAATTTAAGATGAAAGAGCTAGCTAGCAAGAAGCTGAAGCCATAGGCCACACAGTTTGTAATTAATATAAGCCTTTGAGTGATTATTTTATAAGTGGCTGCAGGACCAAGGGGCCGGGCGGGACAGAGAAACTTCCAGCTACAACCCTGTTTAAACAAAACAAAACATACCAGGAGGCCAGTAAGATGGCTCAGCTGGTAAAGGCACTTGCTGGGGGGCCTGATGGCCTGAGTGTGATCCCTGGAAACCTCCTGGTAGAAGAGAACCAGCTCCCAAAAGTTGTCCTCTGACTTTCACATTCATGTGTATACAAACACATACATGGATGGGGCTGGGGAGATGGCTCAGCAGTTAAGAGCACTAACTGCTCATCCAGAGGACCCGGGTTCAATTCCCAGCACCTACATGACAGCTCAAGACTGTAACTCCAGTTCCAGGAGATTCAACACCCTCATACAGACATACATGCAGGTAAAACACCAATGCACATAAAAAATAAACACATAAATAAATGAAGAAAAGAAAACCACAGATACAGGGGTACACAACAACATGTATCTTTTTAAATACATAATAAATGCAATGATGAAAAGAGCCTAAAGAACAACATTAAAACCAAGTGCTGTAGACCTGGGGATGCTGCTTGCCTGCCATGTGCAGGGCTCCAGGTTCAGTCCTTAGCACTGCTGGGACGCGTGCGCACGCACACACACACACACACACACACACTGTATCTTGTATTAGTTTGCTTTCTGTTGCTGTGAGAAAAGGGTTTACTTTATTTTACAGCTGACAATCCATAATAAAGGAAAGTCAGGGCAGAAACTCAATGCAGGAATTTGAATCAAAAATCACAGAGGAGGGCTGGAGAGATGGCTCAGAGGTTAAGAACACTGGCTGCTCTTCCAGAGGTCCTGAGTTCAATTCCCAGCAACCACATGGTGGCTCACAATTGTCTGTAACCCCAGTTCCAGGGGATCTGACACCATTACATACATGCAGACGAAACATCAATGCACATAACATAAATTAAAAAAAAAAAAAGACAACAAAACAAAACCAAAAATCACAGAGGAAGCCGGGTGGTGGTGGCACAAGCCTTTAATCCCAGCACTCGGGAGGCAGAGCCAGGCGGATCTCTGTGACTTCGAGGCCAGCCTGGTCTACAGAGTGAGATCCAGGACAGACACCAAAACTACACAGAGAAACCCAGTCTTTTTTTTTTTTTTTAAAGATTTATTTATTTATTATGTATACAGAAGAGGGTGCCAGATCTTATTACAGATGGTTGTGAGCCACCATGTGGTTGCTGGGAATTGAACTCAGGACCTCTGGAAGAGCAGTCGGTGCTCTTAACCTCTGAGCCATCTCTCCAGCCCTAAACTTTTTTTTTTCCGATTATTAATTGATCAATTCGGTGATTGATCAATCATCGATTGGATGATAGTGACGTCATCCAGTCAAAGGTCGGGATCCGAATTCGCCACCTCAGCCACCAGAGCACAGTCGCCTAACCTCAGAGCCACCTCTCAGGGTCGCTGAAACCCAGTCTTGAAAAACAAAAACAGGGCTGGAGAGATGGCTCAGAGGTTAAGAGCACTGACTGCTCTTCCAGAGGTCCTGAGTTCAATTTCCAGCACCCACATGGTGGCTCACAACCATCTGTAATGAGATCTGGTGCCCTCTTCCGTGTACATAATAAATAAATAAATCTTTAAAAAAAAAAGAAAAACAAAAACAACAAACAAACAAACAAACAAAAAACCCACAGAGGAGGCACTGGAGAGATGGCTCAGAGGTTAGGAGCACTTGCTGCTCTTGCAGAGGGTTCAGTTCCCAGCACCCACATGGTGGTTTACAACCATCCTAACTCCAGTTCCAGGGGATCTGTTTACCTTCTGACCTCTGCAGGCACCATGCACACATGTGGTGCCCATACATACATTTATGCAAAACACACAAAATAAAATGAATATATCTAATTAAATTTTTTGTTGATATTTGAGACAGGGTTTCTCTGTATAACAGTCCTGGCTGTCCTGGAACTTGCTTTGTAGACCAGGCTGGACTTAAACTCACAGAGATGCCCCTGCCTCTGCCTCCCAAGTGCTGGGATTAAAGGCATTCACCACCACCACCCAGCTTAACTTTTTTTTTTCCGGAGCTGAGGACTGAACCCAGGGCCTTGTGCTTGCTAGGCAAGCGCTCTACCACTGAGCTAAATCCCCAACCCCTAATTTTTTAAATAAAATAATTAATAATAAAAAAGCCACAGAGGAATTCTGCTTTCTAGCATGCCCCCCATTACTTGCTCAGCTTGCTTTTTTATACAGTGGAGGACCACATGCCCAAGGGTGACACCCCCAAGGTGGGTTGCTGTAGCTGAATTTCTTTCTCTGTCCCACCAGCCCACTCCCAAATAATGGCACTGAAACTTCTTATTAATTATAAAAGCTCGGCCTTTAGCTTAGGCTTGTCCTACTAGCTTTTATAACTTAATTTAATTTGTTTCTATTCATCTACATTTTGCCTGGGACGCTTTACCTTTCTTATATTCTGTTCGTCCTACTTTTCTGCTTCCTCTGTGTCTGTCTGTCCATCTGTCTGCCCCCTGGCATCTCCCTGTCTCCCTCTGTCTCTATCAAGCCTAGATTCCTCTTCCTACTTACTCTCTCTGCCCAGAAGTCCCGCCTATACCCTCCTGCCTAGCTATTGGTCATTTAGCTTCTTATCAGATCAACCAGGTGCCTTATTCAGGCAAGGTAAACAAATGCAGCACATCTTTACATAGTTAAACTAAAATTCCACAACAAGCTGTACCCTTCCACATCGATGATCAATCAAGACAAATGTCCCACAGACTTACCCACAGACCAGTCTTATGGAGACATTTCTCAGCTAAGGTTTCCACTTCCCAGATGACCCTAGCTGTGTCAAGTGGACTAAAAAGAAACTCATCACCACACATCTAAAGAGAGATAATGACTGATAACAAGATGATTGTTTAGAAGGAACTGTTCCCAGTCTCCATAGGAAATGGACCAAGATAAAGGATGGTTTCCCTGGCAGGCTTATTCATCAGTTTATAGGAGGATGATCCTAGGGAGTATTTGATTCTACTTGTATATCTTTAATTATGTAAAATGTATAATTCTATGCAATCAACCTTTTGGAATAGGATGTAGATTTATTAGTTATAATGATGGGGTAGCACAGTGGAAGCCCTGTGTGGTGTAGTACCCACTACTTGGCCAAGGGACCATAATTGGGAATATATTTGACACCACATCCATCCAGGATAAGCAGCTTATCAGCTACCACACCTTTACAATCATCTGCTGCTGTGTGGTGTGCACACCTTTAGTCCCAGTACTCAGGAGGCAGAGGGAAGCATATCTCTCTGAGTTTTGAGTCTAGCCTCATCTATATATCGTGTTACAGGACAACCAGAGTTACATAGCGAGACCTTGTCTCAATAAATAAACAAGTAAATAAAGCATAAACTTGATGAAGTCAAGCTGCCTGAGATGGCTTATGTCTAGAATGCTGGCACTCAGGAAAGCAGAGGAAGGAGAATCATGACAAGTTCGAGGCTAGCCTGGGATACAGTGTAAATCTCTGTCCCCAAACAACACAAACCTTAGTAAAAACCCATTTCTATTTTTCTTTCCTTCTGCACCTATGTGCACGACATCCAGGACATGTGGAGGCCAGAGCACAACGTGAACAAGTCAGCTCTCTCAAACTCAGATCATCAGGCGTGGTAGCAAAGCACCTTTAACTCACTTTGTCATAAGCAACTCAAAACCAGGCCCTCCCACATTAAGCAAATTTCTAGACCTTAAAGTTTTATTGATGTATTTTTCTCAATTTTATTTTATTTCACGTGCTTCTATGAACACTCCGCTACAAGCATTTTTCTGAACATCTGTAGGCATTTCTGAGGACTTCTCATGGGATTTCTAAAGTGTATGTGTGGTTTGCCCGCACATATGTCTGTGTACCATATGCATGCCTGGCGCCAGTGGAGGCCAGAAGAGGGCTTCAGACCTTAGGGCACTGGAGTTACATTACAGATGATTGTGAACTGCTATGTGGGCGCTGAGAATCGAACCCCAGTCCTCTGGAACAGCATCCAGTGCTCTTAACCACCGAGCCATCTCTCCAGTCCACAGTAAAGTAGCACGCTCTTAAAATTATACAGGGCCGGGAAGAGGATGGTCAGTAAAACGCTTGTCAGGAAACAAGAGAACCCGAGTTTGGATCTCCAGCACCTACATAAAAAGTGGGATGTGACTGTGTGTGTGTGACTGTGTGTGTGTGTGTGTGTGTGTGTGTGTGTGTGTGTGTGTGTTTTCAGACAGGGTCTCTCCATGGAGTCCTGGATGTCCTGAAGGTTACTATGTAAACCAGACTGGCCTCAAACTCACAGAGACCCACACAGGAGGCAGAGAGAAGATCCCCAGAGATTCTGGTGGCTGGCCAGTCTAGCTGAAACAACGAGCTCCAGGTTAAGTGAGAAATTCTGTCTCAAAAAATAAAGTGGAGAGCAGTTAAGACATCTGACATTGACTTCTGGCCTCTACACACACGAGCAAATACTACAACACACACGCACGCACGCACGCACGCACGCATGCACGCACCCACGCATGTACAATATACAGCTTCGAGTCTGGGGTATAGTTCAGTGGTAGAGAGTTACCTAGCATGCAGGAGCCCCTGAGTTTGATTCTTATCACCAAGAAAGAAAGAAAAAGAAAACCTGTCTACAGCTCAGTGTACCGACTGAACACACCTGTATATTCAGCATCCAGATCAAGCACAGAACTAGCCTCCCAAAGTCCCATCATGCTCCTTTCCAGGTGCTGTCCTGTCTCACTTAGCAGCACCAATTCCTTTTGCCTGTTTTCAAACTATATATGTGGAAACTTTTAACGAGATGATATAATTCGGTGTTGTCTATTCTCATTGAGGCACGTTGTACCAATGGATGACTATAGTAGCATTTACCTATCCTATGGTTGATGGGCATTGAGTGGTTTCCTATTTTTTGTTTGTTGGCTGTTGGGAACAGTGCTTCTATGAACACTCTGTCACAAGTATTTTGGTGACCGTCTGTAGGCATTTCTGTAGAAGTCCCATGGAGTTTCTAAAGTTCTAGTGTGTTCATATGTTGACACTTTAGTGGATATGTGCTCTCCAAAGTGATTTGTACCAATTTACATGTGTGTCCAGACTGTGGCTTTAACATTCTAGTCCTCATGTTCTGATGTCCTCTGTTTAGTATCCTTTTTTCCCTAGAAGAGGGGGTTATGATTAAACCCAAGGCCATATGTGACCTAGGTAAGAGCTCTAGTGTTGAGCTACACCCCAGCCTCAACGTGTTTTTTTAAATTAATATTTACATGTATTTAAAAGCTCTTCACATTTACCACTTGACATATATCTCTAGAGAGGTAATATGATGGCAAAGGCCAACTGGGGAGAACTTTGGTACTGAGGCCACGCCAGTTAAGGAACTAAAGAGACCCAAGCAGCTGAAGGGGACAGTGTTGGCTCTCAGTAAACGAAATGTGGATCAGAAGTAGCCATCACGTAAGCCAGACAGGGTGGCCCTCACCTTTAATCTGGCAGAGGCTGGAGGATCTCTGTGATTTGAAGACCAGCCTGTCTCCACAGCAAGCTCCAGAACAACTAAAACTACATAGAGAGACCCTGTCTCAAAAACAAACAAAAATAGAGGTTCAAAGCACTGGTGTGGTGATGCCATGCCTCAAATCCCACCGCTCAAGAGATGGAAGCCGGCGTCAGGAGGTCAAGGCCAGTTCTCAGCCATATGCTGAGTTTGAGGCGAGCCTGGGCTACATGTGACCTTGTTTCAGAAACAAAATAACAACAAAAATGAAAATTGAGGCTCAAGTGAGCACATTGTTTGATTTTTAGAAAGAAGCCAGAAACCAGGATGTAAAATTTTAGGCAATTTACATTTTTGGAAAACATCATAGGGTCAAACAAAACTCCCCCGGAAGGAGGGCAGCCCTTTTAGTTCTTACACCTGTGAACTAGCCCGCAGGGCTTGGCTTCAGGTGAAATTTGATCGCAAGTCATCTCACTTGTTACAGCTTAATTTCTTTCCTGGCCAGGGGCAAAACTAAAAGCTTGCTCATCTGTAATTCTAAAGTACAGGAATGGACAGCACTTGACTACACAGAGCTGCCTCCTCTCCCTATCTTTGGTAAGCTGTCCTTTGTCACCCAGTCTCACTCTATTTAAAGTATTTAGAGGAATTTTCCGTTTCTTTTTTCATTTATTATTTTTAATTGTTTTGTCTCTGTGTCTGTATGTAGGTATGTGCACATCAGTATAGGAGCTCACAGAGGAGTCGGGTCCCCAGGGGTTGGAGTTACAGGTGGTTGTGAACCCGATGTGGGTGTTGGGGATCCTCTGCAACAGCAGTACAAACTCTTAACCGCTGAGCCATCTCTCCAGCCCCAGTTTTCCTTTTATTAACTGGCAGCTTCGATCAGGGGGAATTCCAGTTCACGCGCATTTTTAAAAAGTCTTGTCATTGGGATCTTGCTGGGATGCAAGGAGTTAAGAGGAAATGGCCTATTAGGGTTTTGCTAATCCGAGAAACCCAGGACCTCAAAACTATGTAGCCCGCCTGTAAAAGCCACCAGGCGGGGATGGTTGGCCGAGAGGCCCCGGAGGTTCTGCGAGCAACTGCAGAGCAGAACCTAGAACGGCCATGAGCATCCCGAGATCCGCGGGACCAAGGCCCTGACCCTAGCGCACGAGATAACGGCGGAGCTCTCTGGCCTGACCCGGGAAACTCAGGTGAGGCGTGTCTCC
>CABHPP010105626.1:0-15871 GCA_902168425.1 Peromyscus attwateri | reverse complement strand
CTCACGTTTGTTTGTTATCTTTCCTCTTTCTCCTCGTCCCGGCCCTTTCTCCCTTCGGTTTCTGGGCTCCGGTTTGTCTTCCACCGCCGCGCAGAGTTTCGCTCTCTCAGTCTCTCCGACTCCCCTACTTCGCTCCCGTCAACTCCGCCCCGTGCCTCTCCCGCGTCACTCCCTCTCCCTCGCCTGCGTTTTTCTGTTCCCGCAGCTCTCCCTCCCTACTCTTTCCCTCTCCTTGTCCCCTGAAGCCCTCCATTTCTTCTCCACCGCCTGCCGCTTCTGATCACAGCCCCTCCTCACATGTTCCTCAAGTCTCTCTCTAAACGCCAGCCAGGCCAAGGGACATCAGGTCCCTGGGACTCCATGATCTGTCCCCAAAATTCCCTGTAAATGGGGAGTTCACAGGCAGCAGGCACCGTGGAACAAGCTTGGCAGTCCCACAGCAAAAGTAGGAAACTACATCAAGAGGAAGTATGTCCCTCTTGCTACACCACGGGCCAGGCTGGGCTGAGCAGGACACCAGACCATGTCTCTGTGTGGAGTCAGACCCTGTGGACCCCCAGGCTCCTGCCCTTAGTCCCGGGTTCTGAGAAGACCTTAAGTCGTCCCACATATGAGCTGGCACTGGGCACCAGTCTCCTTTGACCTACAAAAGAATGGGTTGGCCCTGGGATAGAGGCAGGTAGTGGTATCCTAAGGTCACAGAGCCCATGTGATGCTCTCCACAGCATGGTGGTGCCCACATAGGACCATGCCAAGTGCCAGCCCATTTTACATGCTTTACTCAACCCATTTTACATACATGGAAACTGAGGCCCCAGAAGTGAAGCCAGAGATCCACAGCTAAGGGGGAAGGTGGGGCACCGCTGCATTGTTTGAAGCCACAGTCCCTCAGCTATAGGTTCTCAATCAGGATCTCCTATCAGCCTGCAGCTGTCACTTGAGGACTGGTGGCCCTTACTCAGAAGGGTGACCTCTCCTGCCTTGCTCCCACTCGATAGGAAGGAAGGGTGGGGAGGGGGTCTCCCTGTGCCTGAGGGGTCAGCAGAAAGGGCCCAGCTTACAGCTACCCCCATTTCCCTGGTCCCCACCCAGCCTTCCTGTTACTGTGCCGGCCAGCCGGCCTGCCATATTCCACCCCATTCATGGCCTTGGCTTTGATGGTCAGGAGTGTTCCTTGGCAGGAAACTGGAGACTTCTGTCCTAGCTCCCCACCCCCTGCCCCAACTTAAGTACTCAGGGGACCTGCCTCCACCTCTGTAGGGGGAGACTCACGGCATAGTATCAGTGTTAGCCACAGGAGAGCCAAGCAAGGTATGCAGAGCCCCAGGTCCTCCCTTCCCCTGGACAGCCCCAGCGCAGCCCATCCATCGGCTTTTTATCTTGCTCTAGCCTGCTGCCCATTTGTGTCTTCCTCTGCTCCCCCTCCTTGTCTCTCTTCCTCTCTCTCCCCTCCCCTCTCCACTCGGTCTCTATCTCTGGTCTCTGTCTCACTCTCCATGTCCCTCGTCATGTCCCCTCCCCCTCCCTGCTTCCTTCCTGTCCCTCTCCTCTTACTTTCTTGCCGCATCCTGCAGCTCCCCCCACTGAGCCTCGAGGATAATGCTTTATGACATCTTGGCTTAGCTGGCCCGACGGATTGTTTTGGGTACTGTGGGCAAACTTCCTGCCAAGCTGGTGGAACTCTGGAGTCACCCCAAGCTTCAGCATGTGGGGCCTGGTTAGATTCTGGGGTCTGCATACCCTCACATAAACTGAAGTAGGAAATACAGTGTGGCCTCCAGCAGGGCACTTGCCCTCTCTGAGCCTGTTTCCTGGTGTGGACCGTTATAATCGCACTGATACTACAAGGTTGAGTCACAGCCCCACTGACCCTGCTAAGGCTGGGAGCCCAGGCAGGAGGACTGCAATCAATCAGGGTCCCAGCCCACTTGAATCCCACACTAGTCAGTGGGTTACTGGGGGTAAACCCTGTGCCCAGTCTGCCACCACCATCTCACACCATCCTTGCACCAGAAGACAAAGCAGGGGTCACTGAGCCCATTTCACAGATGGAGAAAATGGGAATCAGCAGTAGGACTGGAACTCAGCTTTCTCTCAAGACCAAGATCATTCCTGGGTGAGAAGAGATGTGGGAGGAAGGGAAGAGGGAAGTCCTTGCTGAGACTCTGGGGGTCCTCCCAGGATAGATTTGGGGATCTACTAGGAGACAGATGGCACCCAGAAGTAGTTACACCCCCAGACAGCCACTCGGCTGCCAGCAACTGACAACAGGGCCCTTCCCCTCCTGCTCCTGGCTCCTGATTAGATCAAGGAGAAGTCTCGGTCTGGGGCTAACGCGTCTTTAATGACTCGCTAGCATCTAGCATTTGTCACTGTCCCTGTCTAATAGAAAGAGGGTCTCAAGCTTAGCCAGCACCAGGAGCGTTCTAGAATTTACTCCGAACGTCTCTTTGCATTTAAGTTCCTGCTTGCTTCTGGCTGTGGAGCTGGCTTCCAGCATGGCGTGTGCAGTTGTCCCTGGTCAACACCTGTGGAGGGCCTTAAAAGTGATCCCCAGGCACTGGCGCAGGCCATTGCCCGGGTGTGCAGAAGCCTGGAGTTCGGGAAGGGTGGGGGAAGCTTTCCCTTGCTCCTGAGGACGAGGGTGGGCATGTCCCCTAGGTCAGGGCTCCCCTGCCCCCTCCTGCAAGGCTCCGCTGTCGACGACGCAGGGCAGAGCTGGGGGGAGGGGAAGGAAGAGGGAGAAGAGGAAATGTTTTTCTTCTTCAATTGGAAACAATAACATTGGGGGCCTTGGCTGTGCTGGGAAGAGGGGCTCTGCCCGGGGACTGGAGAAGGTCCCCTGCAGGAAGTGCTTCTGACATACCACAAGTGGAGGACAAAGGTGCTGGGAGCAGAGTGGAGGGAAGACACTGACACCGTCAGGAGTGGACTGCAGCCCCTTCCGTCCTTCCTCAGAGTGAGCCCTGAGTGGGGACACGGAGGACCAGAGAGGTGGGGCCACGTGCGAGTAGCCGCCCAGCCCTCTCAGTGTCCCCACGCAAGCTCTTAGCCACTGTGTCCCCCTGCTCTTCACCCAGCCTCAGCTTTGTCCCTAACCTCTTGGTGACCCCAGGGGCCTGAGCTTCAGTTCAGATCTCAAGAGGACCATGGAATCCAAGACACAGGACTGCTGTGCCCAAAGAAAACAGCCGCGTGTTGGAGCAGCTGGTCTGTCGTGAGCCTGGTGTCTGCCCACTTGCCGCCTCTGGAACTGGGGTTCCTCTCCCCGCTCCTCTGGGTCCCTCGGGAGAGCCTCTAGAGCCCAGCATACGTATTTGCCTGATGCCAGCAAGGGCCTGGATGTCAGTTACCATTCGTGGATGCCAAGGCTCAGAGGGCTCAGATGGCCACCTGATGTCACACAGCACAACTTCCTCATCCTCTGGACTCCACAGTAGCTCTCCCGGCCATTGCTGCTGTGACTCCCAGGGTGGCCAGAAGGGACAGTGGGGACGCTGTCAGGAGGCACGCCCCACAGTTGCCGATAGTGTACGACAGGGGCTTGTCATGTTTCAGGCCCCTTCCCCTAGACTCTGGAGGGTCCCTGCCCTGCTACCTGGGAACCCCATCCTCTAGGGATCCTGCCCCAGGCCTGATCTTTCTTTGTTGTCCTGTGGGGGCTGGAGGAAATGGTTCTCATTCCTGTGTGTCAGAGCCCTCTGCTGACTCTGAGCATGTCCTTGACCTCTATGGGCAGGGGACTTGCCAGGCAGGGTGGAGACCCCGAGCCCTTATGGGTTCATGGCAGGCGCCTGGCCTATATGCGCCCCACATGGCCTCTTTGTGCTCTGTGAATCGGATAATGGACAGCATTCTCAGACACCCCGTCATGGGTCAGGGCTTGTGAAAGGCTCCGGTCTGCTTACACTGAGGCCTCTGTCCAGTGGCAGCTATAAGGGCAGGGCCGCCCCAGGGGTCCCCACCCACATTCGCAGGCCACCACCACCACCAAGTGTCAGTTGCCTAGGCTGGGTTGGCAGGCGGGCAGTGGATAGGCAGGCAGGCACTACTCAAACTGCAGGTTAAACACCCAGTGTGTGCCTGATGGGTCCTAGACAATCAGAGTCTCTGTCATGGCTACACTAGATGGGGATGTAAACTGAGGCTCCGGTGAAGGGCTGGCCTGTCTGACCATGCCTGTTCCGGGAATGCTGCGTTGACGCCAGGACACTGTGGTGACCGTACCCCAAGGGACAGGTTGGTCAGTTGATGACAGGCAGGCAGGCTTCCCATGGCTTGGGTGCTTGGGCCTGGTTCACTGGACAGTTCCAGCCAGAACTTTACCCTCACCAGGCAGAGATAGGAAGTCTGTTTACGGAGGGGGGAGACTGAGATTCAGAGGGGAAGTGGCCAGCATGGGGCCACATGGCTGCTCCAGGTGGAGATGGGGGTCTCACATAAATACCATGAATTCCCTTCTCGGGGGTGGGGTGGGGGACAGTGGATCTCCGTCAGGCCATGGAGCCATCACTCTGTGCTTCCCTCTCTGTCTCAAGAGAATTCCTCACCTCTCTTGGCCCCAGTCGGCACACTTGTGAAATGGGCATTAGAATCCCTCCATTCCCAGGCTGCGGGGACAGAGTGAGTTACAGGATGCTCAGGCAGCCTCTGGGCCCGGGAAGAGACAAACACAGCCAGTGACACTATTTATGTCCTCCATGTGGGGCCTGCCCAGTTCTGACCTTGGAATCCGGCCCTCAGGAGGCGGTCCTCGACACCTCGGTGTCCTGTGTCCTCAAGAGGGCAGAGCCTTGGCCTCCCCACAGTGGAGATCACTGCAAGTCACTGGTCAGCCTGGGTGACACAGCTAGTGAGCCACCTAGGTCTCAACAACCTAAAGAAATGAGTCGGGCGAGAGCTGGAGGCTTAGCCTGTGAGCTCAGTATTTTGGAGGGGGCAAGAGGATCGCTGTGAGTTTGAGATAGGCCTGGGCTACAGACTGAGTTCTGGTTTCAAAATGAAACAAAACCAGAAATAAATAACAGACACATCTCTAGCCCTTCTCTGGGAGGAACTTGGTGCTAAGCACCTTGTCTAGACTAATTTAAACCTCTAAGAACCCACAAAGAAGGTGACATTATGTCTATTTGCAGGTGGGGAAGCTGGTGTGTGTGTGTGTGTGTGTGTGTAGAGGTCTCCAGCTGGCATGTAGGGAGCCTTGTTCTTAATGAACATGAATCTCCAAGGCCTCCATTGTCAGTGGGTCCCAGAGGCTTCACCAAGCCTCAGCCACTCACCTGGTCTGAAGCCCATTAGCACCCCATAGTGTTCCCTGGTGAACTGAAGAAATGTTCCTATGCTGCTGCTCTCTAAGAGGCCACGGGGTGGGGTAGGATGGGTAGCGTCACCCACCCCTGGGAGCACCATGGCTGCGACCATAGACCAGGCAGGTAAGGACTGGAACCCAGATGAGCAGCTGTGTGTCGTGAGGCCCTCCCCTTCCAGCTGCCTCCACCTGGTCTCAGTCACTGGGGACCTGGAGGCCCATACATCTGCAGGAACTGCTGCATTAGCCAAGAAAAGGGTTGCCAGCCAGGGAGAGAGGCACCATGGGGTGCACACCAGGGGCTCTCCAGAGGGGACCAGCAAGGCACAGTGTCAGACTCAACAGCCAAGATCCCATGGAGCTCACAGACCAACTGGGGTACTAGTCACCTTGCCAGGACAGCAGCTGAGGCATGAACTCCCCTTACGCCACACTATAGAGGAGAGACCTGGGCCCAGGATAATGCCTTCATCTCCGGCCCAGTGGCCTACGGGAGTCCCTAAGGAGACCCCAGTTCCCAGAAAAGATATTTCCTCTCTTGGTGAACTTTATCATTCAAGAGCCAGCCAAAATGTTACGTCCTCTGGAAAGTCCTGGTAAACTCCTAGCCATCCCTCAGGGGCTTGTCTATATGACCCTCCTGAGATTTTATAAGAGTCCTAAAGCAATGTTAGAACCTCTTCTATCCTCTTCAAACATCTGCCATAAGATTGCCAACCTTACAGCAGGATGCGACTCCACAGTGGGCTGTGACATGTCTCCAGTGAGACACAGGTCACTACCAACAAATGAACATAGATGGATGATACCCCAGGACGGTCTGCCCTGTACACAGGGTGGTCTTGTTACCTGCTGGAGACCCTCTCTAGGACATGCAGAAGCCCTGCCTAGATGTCTCCTGACCCCATTTTGTTCATGTGGCCACCCAGACAACCCATCTCCACTGTATCAGGACACAGTAGGCCTCCTGCTTCGGCCTGGGAGCCCTGGCCTCCATAGCTGATTTCTGAAGGGCTCTAAGGACCCTGTTCTAACTTACCCCCACACCCAGGCAAAACCGTAGGCAGAGCCCAGTACAGAGCCGGGCCCCCACCTCACCCCAATTCAGCAGGGCTTGAGCACCGGGCCCTAAGCTGTCATGTGCCCACAAGCACTGGCCAGTCCTCAGGCCCTGGCCTGCGTCTACTCACAGAACTCATTATATTACTGCATGGGAAGGTGGGGGTGGGGTGCTGGGTGATTCTAGCCGTTTTCCATGAGTTGACCCGATCGATCTTCTTCAGGAACCCTTAAACTGAGATCTGCAAAGTTAGGGAGGTGGAAAAGGAACTTCCCAGAAGCCCCAGGGGAACAGGAAAAAAGTGTGTGTAACAGCACAGTGGGAGGAAATGCGGCTGGGGCCTTTGGCAGCTAGGGGCCCAGAGTTTGGTGTTGAGAGGAGCTCAGGCCTTGGAGCCTATGAAGGCCATGAATGCCTTGCCTGTGGAGGCTGTAAGGCCTGGGCTTGCTTGTCCCTGGGGCAGAAGGAGGGTTTCCTTGTGACACATCATGCTTTTTATGAACTCTGCTTTACAGAGTTCAGCATGGCCTTGGAGGGTCCAGCCTTAGATGACCTAGTCTCTGATCTTATATCGTCTAACCACTGGCCTTGGATGGTCTAGCTTTGGACCCTGAGTGGCCCAGCACTTAAGCTGAGGCCATTCAGCCTATATGTTCCTGGCTTAAATGGCTCCTATTCTAGGGAACTCCGGAAGGCCTTTAGGGACTTTCAGGTGACACCATCCCTTCTCATTTGAGAGAAATCTCTGACCTCAGCTGGCTGTCTCAGAATGAGACATGTATCTTGCTTGTACTTCCCCTCAAGACTTCCCCATCCCTCCCCCCAAATGTTAGTCCCAAAGACCTGTGAGTCCCCTTTGCTGTTAACTGTCCTGAATACCTCCCTTGGTCCTTCGGGTCCCCTGCACTTAGACCCCTAAGCTGGTGGGAGCCCTAAGGCCTGTCCCAGCTATGGCTCTTCTGCCACCTTGGGGCATTTGGAGGACAAGGTGTTTCGAGGCACATCCTCATTCCCCACACTAGAAAGAAGCTGGGCTCTCGGCAGGTTTACAGGGAATGAGATATGTGTTCTCTGGTCAGCTGCTGGGACCCCAGGGAAGGTTAACATAGGGGAGCAGCCTACACCCTCTTCCTCAGCCTTCCACCTCCTGTTCAATCCCCAAGGCAGGGACCATGTGCCTTATAGCCTATGGCTTGGCAGGCTGACAGTCCCTCGTCCAGAACCCGCTGAAGGCCATGGGGATGGGACTCTGGAGGTCAGGGGCACTTGGGCTCAGCTGCAGCTGTGTGTCCCCATCATGGGAACCAAGGCAGAGTCCCTCTCCAAGCACCTACCTCCCCAACTGGCCTTTGGGTGATCCTGCTCCTCTAGGACTTAGGGGAGCCATTTCACCTACCCCCTGGGAACAGACTGTGGGGCGGGGTGGAGGGGTGGGGGGAGAGAAGAAGAGGGGCAGACTGTGGGCAAGAGAGCAAGTCTGGTACCTGCCCAGTCCCACCCTTCAATTCCTTAACCTCTAGATACACTTGTTGAGCTCCTACTGAGTGCCAGGCGATGCTTCAGTACCAGGGATACAGCTACAGCAGTGAACAGAAGTCTCCGCCCCCAGGGGCTCACACTGGGTCTGGAACTCAGAAGATGAAATATGCTGGGAGCCTGGAGGGGGAAGGCTGTGGACAAATGAGGCAGGTGTGAGGGAAGGAGAGGAAAGGGTGTGCCTGTAGGTGAAAGATAGAAAGCAGGAAGGAGCCAGTTTGACCTGTGGGAAGAGCGCCTCAGTCTGGGAAGAGCAAGTTCAGAGGCTGTGAAACACTGATTGTACGCTGTGCGGCGTCTGCCCAGGCAGAGTGGGGAGAGGTGAGGAGGGGAGACCTGAGGGCCAGCAGGGGCAGATCTTGCAGGGTCTCATGGTCACAGTGGGGAAGGAGCTGTAGGAGGCAGTGAGCAGAGTGAGGGGAACCCCTCTGCTGCCTGTGGAGAAGTGGAGGCAGAGGAAACTGAGGAGGCAGGAGTTGGGCTGGAGGAGGCAAAGGACAACTCCCAGCCTCTGTGCCTTGGTGACTCTCCACCTGGAGACCCCCTGGATCTGTCTTCCTTGGGCACTTGGTTTTCTTTTTGAGACAGGGTCCTGGATCTCCTGGGAGCTGGGGTTGCAGGCATGTGTGGCCATGCCTGATCACCTGACCGCTTCCTGCCTATGGATAGTGTTCTGTGTCCCCCTGGGGAGATATGAACACAGCCAGGCCAGAAACTCCAACTCTGGTGCTCTGACCCGAGGCTCAGATCTCCCACAGCAGGGTCCACCCCCAGGTCCCCAGCTCACCACCCATCCTGCTGCCCAAAGCGGAACTGGGGAGGCAGCAGGTCCCTCTGTAACTTCTAGTGGCTCTCCCAAATGTCCCCTTGTCACTCCCATCTGTCTGCCACCTCCCGCCTGGGAACAACTATGTCTATTCAAACCCTCCCCTCCCCATCTGATCCCTCTTCCTGGGGGATCGATCTGCAGATCTGTTCCTGTCACTTTTCTCCAACTTCGAACCCTGTGAAAGTGTTTAGGCTAAAGCCAGGTCCAGGTCTCCTGCCCACAGTTCCCTGAACCACTCCAGTCACATGTTTGCCTCTGGCCTTTGCTGTGGACCCTCCCCTTCCCCAGGGTGCCTCCCCAGTGCTCAGCCTGCGGGATGGCCTCATACGGGTGCTGCCACATGCGCGCTAGCTGGCCTTGAACACTAACTTCTGCATGTGATGAGGTGGTAATTTGATTGTCTGCAGACAGCAGAGGGCAGAGACCCCAAGACCTGGCGTGCTATAAGGAGTCCTGTGTCTCTAAGTGGGCTGTGGCTACATCGTGCACAGGCTGGGGCATCTATCCCATATGGAGCCCCCTAAAGGGCTTGACCATCCAGGAGAGTTATTTTCAGCTGGCAGAAGCAGGAAGTGAGTCATGGTCAGAGCAGGCCAGTAGGCCTGGCACCCCAGGTGCAGTGGATGTCCCTGGATGGAAGGGCAGCCACCGCCCAGGAGGCAGGAAGGAGGTCTGGGGGAAGAGGAAAGGAGGAGACCCTCTCCCCAACAAAACAGGAGGCCGGCAGCCCCCAGAAGCCGGTGACGTCAGCACAGATGTGCCCCTGGGTCCACCATCTGCCCACACCTGGGGTCCATGGAGAGGACGAGGGTGGTTACTAGCCCCAACCTCCAACCCAATTGACTGTCCTGGACCTGCTGCGGGCTGGGGTCATCACAGAGCATGTCACTGACCCCACTTTAGGGAGCTGAAAGGAAGTCCCTGCAAGGCCCTGTGGACAAGCAGGCGCCTGCATCTTCCAGGTCTTAGGGGTCACTGCAAAGCGTAGGGCCAGGCAAAAGCTGTTTCGGTTCCAGCTCAGCTTCTGGCTAGGAACAGCCAGTCAAATGCCTCCTTGCCAAGCCTCAGTTTCCCCATCCTCTCTCCTGAGCCTCAGCTGGCCAGTCTGGGACCAAGGGCAGAGAGCCGCAGCTGCAAAGGTATCCCCTCATGGTGGCCTTTGGAGGTCAAGACCACCTCTTCTTCCTGCACCAGCCTGGGGCACCCAGGGTAGATCTGGCTAGGTGTGGAGGGAGCTGCCAGCAGTTCACAGCCTAGATGGTGGGCAGTGTGGGCCAGCTGTGGCAGCCTGACAGTGAGTGGTGTGAGGACTGGGAACTTTCACTTCCCCCCTGGATCCCTGTCACCCTCCACCCCTGCTCCTTTAGTCTCAGTTCCCCCTGCCTGTGAGCTGGCATCCTTGCTCCAAAGGAAGTCATGGTCCCAGGACTTGGGCAGGGACAACTGTGCAGCCTCAGCTGTGCTCAAGAGGCCCAGTCCCCAAAGATGGGCATCCCGGACATGGGGTCCTGGATAGACAGGCAGCTCAGCCAGCTTCCGGACATGTTCATGTGATGCCACCTCTCAGTGGGGCGTTCGGAAGTTGTGTCTGAGTTTTCTGTTTCCTTCAAATAATATGCACTATTTGTGTGAAAAATAAACCCGCAGAGCCGACAAGATGGTTCCGAGGGTAAAAAGGTACTTGTTGCCAAACTTGGAGACCTGAGTTTGATCTCTGGGACCCATATGGTGGAAGGAGAGCCCAGCTCCTGCAGCTTTTCCTCTGACCTTCACATGTGCACTGTAGCAAGCGTGCGCAGACTGAGGACCAGGAGCTCCCTTGGCCCCTCGCCATGCTTTGCTTTCCACTGACCCTTCTCTAGGCACAGTGCTGGGTCTGGTCTCACACTGAGGACAGAGCCAGGCGCCAGAAAGTCAGTCCACAGTGCAAGGTAGGGCAGAGCTTTGGGACAGTGTGGGAAGATGCTGACCTCTGCTTAGCCTTTGTAGCACAATTTGGGAGGGCTCCCTGGCAGAGGCGGTCATCTCAAAGCATACGGGTGCTGTCAGGGATGAGTTCAGGGGAGCAAATGGCACATGCCAAGCCAAGGGGAGGGAGTCAGCTTGAGTCCCCCGACTTCCTCACCTCACACTGCCTGGAGCTCCCTGCTGCCTTGTCCTAACCTCCTCCGCAGGCCGGAAGGAAGCTGAGGTGGGAATCCAGCCCCACAGTTCCCAGATGAGGAGAAACTGCTTGCAAGGAAAAAAAAATAACATTAATCCCATTGTCTCTGCTCCCAGATCCTGCTTGAAAAACAAAAACAAACTCAAGCTGCAGCTGGGGAGGTTTTCTCTGGCAAAGCACGAGGCTTGCCCAGGGGGCTGCCCAGGGGCCGTGCCCGCTTACCCTGGGTGAGGTGGGGGGCACCGAGTGTTGCCCCCACTCCAGGCCTGCCGAGCTTGCCTGGCTCTGTCTCCATCCACAGGGCTCTAGAGAAGGGGTTCAGGCAGGGTCACCGTGTCTAGCCACCATGCTCACACTGGGGCCAGCACTCCTGACTTCCAGCCCTTTCCCTTACTTCCCATTGTGAGGCATGTTCAAACCGCCCACTCCAGTCTGGCTCCTGACAGAAGACAAAGGAAACAAACCAGAAGGCTCTCGAGTGATGGGGACAGGCCAGGAGGCACAGACCAAGGGACACTGGAGCCCACCCCCACCCTCATCTCAGGTGGTCTCCTACAAGGAACCGTCCAGCTCGTTTGGGCTTGGTACCAGGCTCCATGGTGCCCTTACACACACACACACACACACACACACACACACACACACACACACACACACACACTGCAAGCCTCTACTCAACACTCGGATGGTGTGGTTCACCTGGACCAGCCTGCCACTGTGCAGCAGGAATGGGGGAGCACAGAGTAGGGGCCCAAACAAGTGAGCAGATGAGAAAGGAGTGGACTGGAAAGGCCATAAACAGTCCTAAGGAGCTGTGGCTCTTCCTCCAGTCACTCCCAGCTGTCAGCTCAAATTCCCACAACACCCAGCAACCCTGCATTGGGTTGTAAAGCCAGGTCAGGGCTTTGTGTCTTCCCTCAGAGAACACCCTGAAGCCCGGGGTTCTGTGCTGGCAGCCTCAGGGGCCACAGGAGGCCCAGGGTGGTCCTTCCTTCAGGGCCTGGTGCCTCCTCCTTCCCCTTCCCTCCAAGGCTGACCTCAGCAGCCCTGGCTGGGCTTTTCCCAGAGCCGAGGCAGGAAACACAGGCCCTGAGTGTTTGTTCAGGCCGGGCAGGGCTCCGGGCAGGCGAGGCGGAAATAGCCACAAGATGTTTGTCCAAGTGGGAGTCAGGTTCCCCACAAGGGAGGAAGAAGGGCCAGAGGAGCGAGCCGAGTCAGCACACTGGGCCTTGCCCTCAACCCACAGAGGCAGAGTGCACACAGTAGGCACTTGCTGGATGAGGAATGCAAGTCGGAAAGCTAGAGTCTCCTTCAGGCAGAGCTTGGAGCTCAGCCTACACCCCACAGCGCCTCTTCTTCCATCCTGGCTTGAGCATGCAGCTCTAGTTCCCATTAGCAGCCATTTGCAGCCTCGGGATGAGTTGTTCTTTCTTGTGTGCTAATCTGCCCCCTTCCCCACACCTCCTCACCCCTACCCCTACCCCTATCCCCACCCCTGCCAAGGTCCTTGCCTCCCTCAGACACAGCAGTGTGTGGCTGGTCCAGTCGTGACATTGCAATTGAGTGACTCCAAATGTGCCTGCACCTAGGATCAGGCCATTCCAGGTGGCTAGGACAGTGAGAAGGCGGCCATCTGCATGCCCAGGAGAGGGCCTGGGAAGAAAACTAGGGGCAGTTGACTGTGGACTTTGGAAACAGAATACTGGGGCAGCACCACCCAGGCAGCCACGATGAGGGACACTACCCACCTCACACATCTTCCTGGCATCTCTACCTCAGGCTCCTAGGATACCGTCCCTTTGCCCTGGCAGCACACCTGCCCCTCCTCCAGCCCATCACGCAGGTTTCTGTACCTTCTCTCTGCATTCTCTACCTGTACCCCGGAGCTCCCCGGGCTGCTGCTTTCTGCTGCCTGGCTCTGGACTCTGCCCAAACACCCCTCTCTCAAAGACACCCTCCCCACCCACCCACTGACCAAATGTCGCTGGGCTTTTGGGTTATCTCTCCTACTGGATGGTGTCCCTAGGCCTGGCAGGGTTTAGTAAAGATTTGCCAAGGGCACCACCTCCCACCATCCAGAGGTGGAGTCCCCAGGTGTCAGAGGCAGAGCAGGGCGTCTAGTCTAGCCAGGAGGTCCTGTGCTGGCGAGGCTCATCCCCCTGTCTGCCTCTTGCAAGTCTAGTGGTTCACCCGCGAGCTTCTGCCTCTCTGGGCAACCAGGAGGCTGCAAACGAAGCAGGCAGGCAGGCAGGTCAGATCCAACCCCTCATTTTTACCAGGCCTCCTGGACTGGTAGAGGCATCATTATGGGTTGGCTTGAGGGTTCCTTCCTGGCCCTCAGTATAAGGACGAGAGCACCCATGAAACCTGTCGGTTTCCAGGAGGGAGGGTCTCAGGGTTTGGGAGTAGTGAGGATTCTCTGAGGCATGTTCGCCCTGCAGAATAGCTGGAATACAAGGACTGGCAAGTCAGGTACATGCCTGTTGTCCTAGCCCTTGTGGGGTGAGGGCAGGAGACTCAGGAGCTCAGGGTCGTCTGTGGATACACAGCAAGTTCGAGGCTAGCAGGGGCTACTTGAGACCTGACTAAAAAAATAAATAAATAAAAAATAAAGCAGGGGGTGGGGCAGCTGGTGAGATGGCTCAGTGGTTATTATCTTACACTACCTCACAGGACCAGAGTTCAGCTCCCATGCTGGTGACTCACAATCGCCTGTAACTCCAGCTCCAGGGGATCCAAAGCCTTTTTGTGGTTTCTGCCGGCACTGGAACACACATGGCACACACTCACAGGCACACATACACACATACAAAGGGAAGAAAAGGGGAAAAAGACACCCCTGGGTTCTAGCAAAGGTGTGGGACATGTGGAATGCAGTTCATTGCTGAGCGAGGGGTGTGGTGCACCAATTTGGAAAAGTCTCTCTGTGTGTTTTTAAAGATTTATGTACGTGTTTTGTCTGCATGTACGTATATGCACCGAATGAATGCCTGGTGCCCCAGGAGACCAGAAAGGAGTGTCAAATCCCTTGGAACTAGAGAGTTACCGCCTGTTGAACTGAACCCAGGTTCTCTGCAAGAGCAGGAAGTGGTCTCAATGGCCGAGCCATGGCTCCAGCCCCCCAGTCTCAAAAAGTTTAGCGGTTTCTTTTTAGAAAAGTCAGCCAGCCAGGAGCGAGGGCTCAGTTGGTAAAGGCTTTGCTGCACACACGTGGACATGGAGTTCAGGTTCCGGACTGAAAGAAAAAGCCACATGCGGGGAGTGGTAGCACACGCTTGTGAGTCCAGTGACTGGGAGATGACAGGCCAATCCCTGGCGTTCACTGGCCAGCTAGCCTGGTGACTTGCTGAGGTTCTGGGCCAATGAGAGACTGCCTCAAAGAAGGTGGAAGGTGTCTGGGGAGCAACCCCCCGAGGCTGTCCTCTGACCTCCACACACATGTTCACACACAGGTGAAGTCAGACTCAAACAACCCAGTGACCGGAAACCCAAGTCCACCGAACCTGGATATGAATGTCACAGCGCAACTGAGAAATGAGTCGGTGAGAGACAGACACAGGAAGGGAGCCCCACAATGGGAGGAAAAGGAAGCAACTGCCCATCTACAGAGCAGCAGGATGCCTTTCAAACCCTCCTGGTGACTCATGCTGAGGGAGGCGGGCAAGGAGGCAAGTGGCTGGTCAGAAGGCCTGCAAGCATTGTCCCTGAATCCAAGGACTGCCCCAACCCTTTGCCCCAGCTGGGCTGGGCCCCAGGGTGGACTCGGGGTGCCTCTCTGGCTGTCTGTCTATGCAGCACACTTGGGCCAACCGGTAAAGGTCATCCCGAGGCCTGCTGACTGTGTGGAGTCCTGGGCCTAGCCTCAGTTTCCCCGTGTGAGGAGGACACCTCCAGTTTCTGGGCAGTATTGGTTGTACCCCCTGCGTCTCTTCTCTAGCTGGGGGTGACTGGGGGAGCCACTGTCCCAGCAGGCAGGGTCACCATGAGTCCTGTGCTCTCCTGTTTCAACTCACTCAGAGCCACTGTGTGTGTGTCTGTGTCTGGGGGGCGGGTGGTGGTTTCTTTGTGTGGACAGACACCTGGGAACAAAACCCGGGAGCTGACGGAGTCAGGAACATGCCTGTCCTTGTCTGCGCTTGTCTCTGTGTCAGGCACTGGGGACGCAGGGGAACCACTGAGATAGTTTTCCCACTCTGGTGGGAAGGGGTGAGTAGCAACAGGTCAGTGGTCATAAACATGTTTTGTTTTTGTTTGAGATGGGGTCTCATGCAGCCCAGGCTGGCCTTGAACTTAAAATGTAGCCAAGATAAGATGACCCTGGACATCTGATCTTCCTGCCTCTACCTTCCCAGCACTGGGATTACAGGCATGGTCATTAAGTGTTTAATTTTAAAACTGGAAGTGTGTGTGCAGCAAAGCTTACAGGAGGAAGAGGGAGCCTATAGGAGTGGGTTGTGGTGGACATTCTTAAAGACAGTGTGGAGAGGTGAGGGTCCTGGCAGGTGAGGTCAAGGGGGATTTTGGGGGAGCCTTGATTTAGGGGTGTGGCAGTGATTTGAGAGTCAAATCCAAGGAATTGGGGTAGGCGGGCTGCTGGCTGGGTCATGGTCAGTGACTTCCATCTCTGCCCTCAGTCTGACTAAGGAAAGATGCAGGGTTGTAGGCTCTTGAATACTGATTCCCCTTAAAGCAAGAGTCACATGATTTTACTTTGTGCAACCAATGGGCTTGAGTGCAGGTCTCAGGAGACAGACTAGTGCAAAAGGAAATCACCTGGGCCAGAGGGTGCACGCCCACATATACCCACAAGGTGGCGACAGAGACCAGGTTTGTCTTTTGTTGTTTTTAATAATTTCAAAGTTATGAAAGTATTGAGAAAAATTCCTAGAACTCCGGAATCCCCTTACATCAGATCCATCACATCTTAACATTAAACGCTGCCCACCTACATCGAAAAAGCATCGTGCAGCATGT
>CABHPP010105625.1:10702-24111 GCA_902168425.1 Peromyscus attwateri | reverse complement strand
TCCACAAGGATTATGCCTGCTCACAACATTAGAGGCTGTGAACAGAGATCTATCTAACAAGGCCCCCGATCTTCGCGAAGCATGTGCCGGAAAGGAAACCAGAGGATCGTGATTTCAAAGTGACTCAAACAGACCTTTTTACTACAAAGTGTCTTTTCAATTAGAAAGCTGGAAATCAGACAGGGAGAAGATGTAAGGTAAGGCGGGCAAGCAAGGTAGGGCTGCCAACCTCTCCCGAGTACCCTTCCTTTCACATTTAATTCATCTCCTTGAAGAAGCTTGGGGTGCCACAGATATCAGTTACCTACACCCCCACACACACACTTTTTTCTTAGAATATTTGTGTTCATCCTGTTATTCCTTCAAGTATACCGTGAAGCAGATACCAGTTTGTAAAAGCTTTTGTTTCCAAAAGGTAGCCCTTTGCCTCTCCCACAAGAAAATATAATTACTCAGTACTAGCCTAGACCTGTTTCTAATCACGGAGAGATTAAATGAGGGGATCATTTGACAGTATCTGTATGTTGGAAACATCTACTAATGACCTTTATTACTAACGACCTAAGCCCTCAGGCAATGAACTTAGACAACACTGATTAAGGAAGAAGCCTGCTGGTTTTTACAGCTATATAAAATAGAAGGAATCTTTGTGTTAATGGAAAGGGGTAGGGCAGAGAAAGAAATGTAAAAATGAATGGGCTATAAAAACAGAAAGGCTTTTTCCTTCCTTTGTGCTACAATGTTAGAAAATCAGTCCACAAATGTCAATGTTCAGAAACAATCATGAACAGACATTGGAGTTCAGCCTTTAGAATGGAAGATCCCTTTAAAACAAAAATACAGCCAGTTGTGAACATAGGCTTTTCTTTAATAATAATTTTTAAAACCGTGTCATTTTGACCCATCATGCCATGTGCAGTGAGTGAAGCCATTACTGTGAGGATTTTCCTCAGTATTCTTTCTGATCCAAAGTGATCAGGTGATAGCTACACTGTCCCTTTTGGCAGGGCACATTTTACACACACACACACAAACACACACACACACACACACACACACACACACACGACCATCATCACCACCACCCCACACTGTTTAAAACACTTCCTTAAGATTCTAACCAAAGTGTATTTAACCATACCACTCTTTTTTCTTCTTCCTTGCACCCTACATGCTTAGTTAATACATCTGGCTCACATCTTGTTTCACAAGGATATCAAGACTTAAATAAACATTATACCCAGCTTATGGTGATATTTTATTTGTGCTGAAATGTGATTTTATTTGTATGTTAATAAATAAAGTTGCCTGGGGGTCAGAGCTAATAGCAAGCCATAGTAGAAGCCAGGCGATCGTGGCACACACCTTTAATCCTGATCACATGACAGGCAGATCTCTGTGTGTTCAAGGATACAGCCAGCATGGAGACACACACCCTTAATCTCAATACCAACCATAGAGACCTAGAGGTCTGTATAGACAGTCAGTGAGGAGGAGGTCATGTGGTTGGGTTTACAACCAATAAGAAGGCAGAACAGAAAGTCAATAAAAAGACAGACACACAGGAAGTAGGCCTCTTTCTCAGGGGAAGGACGGCAGCAGCAGCGGGTGGTAAGAAGGCGGTCTTGGTCTCAGCTCTTAGCTACTGCTCTGACCTCTGGGGCTTTTAACTCTGCATTTGGCTCCGTGTTTCTTATTTAATAAGACCGTTACATCTACACCAGCTACCCACTGATTTTCAGCTATGAAGATATTTATATGGAGTTTTAAGATTGTATTAGTAATGTATTCTGTTACTATTACTTGAAGTTGAAAGATTATAAAACAAAACAAAAATAACCCACAAAACCAGTTTGAATAAAACTAAAATCACTGCAAAGTCAAATATCTCCCAGAAGCAATCACTTTTGAGATTAGTTTATATTACTAATTTTTTTAATATTGAGTTCTAATTATGCATAGAATATGTATTTTCATCTTCTTTATTTAAAATGCATTGTGAGAGACTGAAAAGTGCTTTGGACACAAAGAGAATGGGCTCCTCCTCCAGAGGATCCAGGTTAGGTTCCAAGCACCCATGTGGTGGCTCACACCATCCATAACTCCATTTCCAGAGGTGCTGACATCTTCTTCAGGCATCCTTAGGTACGAAGTCAACACATGATGCATAGATACACATGCAGGCAAAGCACCTATACACATACAATGATGAAAATATGTTTAAAGAAATTGTGTGAGACTTTCTCTCTTAAATTGGAAACATGATGCATTAATTGGTGGTACAATGTTGAGTATACAGTAGACAATCCAGATGAAAATAATCAGAGGAACTAATTACTTCATAACACAACAGCACAAGATTGGCAAGCAAATATTAAATTCAAGTTCTTGATTAGTATGGAAACTGGTTTTGAGAAGATAAATGTCTCTTAGCTCTTGAATAAAGTTATTTTACAATTTTATCACTTATTAAAGTGCTATCTATATAAAGACTAAGACACACAATTAGATCATTGTTTAAGAATAAAATAAGTATGTCCTTTTGGAAACACTTTAATTAATGTGGATTGCACTAAAAAACTTCAGAATTTAAAATGTCTAAAGCAATTTTCATTCTCTTCCTAATGATGTAATTGAGTTTATACAGGCATTCACTCATGCAATGAGTACTTATTACTAGAGAGTACTAAGTATTGCCAACCATAGAAAACAATAGAAAGGTGTTTGGTCTCCTTGTCTTTTACAATCCAACAAAGGGTAAAAGTGAAAAGATTGGGGAAGAACTAGGCAGATGGATGTGTCCTAGACAGTTCCTAGGAATGGCAGAACTATGATCAGAGTCCCAGCAGTGAATAACATGAAAACTGAGACCAACTAAGGAAAGTGAGAAAAGGTGTAGAGAATGTGTTTTACTTAGATGACAGAACAGTGACCTACAGGAAGCTCCTGCGGTCAAAAAGGTCAGAGGCCAGTGAGAGAGAGGTGAGTTAGAACATACTGACATAAGAATGAAGGTAGCTGGAGTCCCGTCTGTGCAGTGCATTCAGGTCATGGTAATGGGTAAAGAGTTAAGAAATGGGGCAAAACAAGGTGCTTGCTCATCTTGGATCCATAAAACAGTGGAAATTCCCACCTTTTAGAGCAAAAACATAATGTGATGGTTTACTCACTTCAGATGGGAGGAAACAGGAGAATGTGTTGGACTTGTCATTTTCTGCTTTTTTGCTTGAACCTCAAAGCTAAGGGGATAGGTGCAAAGCCCTCACACTCTCCACACAGAAAGCCAGATTCTGTGACTTAATTCTACTTTGTAAGCTGGCTTCTTTCTGTGAAACGGCGCTCTGGTAACATGTTCTTGAGTGTTCATGTTTCAGTTTCAAGTTAGATAATGACTCCTTGACATATTATCTAAAAATTATAGCAGCACTTAGCAGGGCTGCTCTGAAGCTTCTCAATTATGAGAACTCCCTCAAACCAACACAATATTAAGAAGTGAGCGTGATTCTTTTCCTAATTTTAGGAAGGGAAATTGAGGCACAAAGCAAAAACTAATGCAATGTCAAATACTCTGTCAGTTAATGGTAGTGATTCTAGGTTATACATCCCTGAAGTTTATGCTTCTAAACAAATAATTGATTTCAATATTTTGTTTTCAATATTTTGTAAGGGAAAAATATAACAATAACTAGGGTACATAACAGACTCCAAGGTATTCATAAATTATTTGAGCATTTTCCATCCATGCCCTTGTATAATTCCTTCAACTTTGTCCTGGAAATAATTCCCCTCTTTGACAAAGGCTGAACTTCAATGGTTGCCATGTATGGGAGGATCGCAGTGCCCAACAACTTACCTGGAGATAATTTGCTTGGTCTCTCTCAAGCTTGTTCTGTGAGATAGCTACCTCTGAAGAAGCCAATGTAACAAGTCACCGAAAGTGTCGGGGCTGATGGTCTCAGGCTCATGGTCACCGAAGATCTGAAGCCTACCAATAACCACTGAGGCTTGACAATGGATCCTTGCCCATCTAAGTGTCATAGAAGCTCCCAGGTCTTGGGAAATTCTTAGACTTTAATCTGATAAAATCCCTGAAACAGAACTACCTATGTTTGGATTCTCAAAACAGAGAAACTAGAAGATAAAAATGTTGTGCTCGTTCTAGTCCCTGAACTTCTGGTGATGTATTATGTAGCAACTGAAAATTAATAAAGACAGTAATGATGCACATATGCAGGCTATAGAGAGAGGAAGAAGTGACATGTTTGATCTAATGAACATTTCCCTGCTTATCTCCTATCTTCTGTAACTTGAGCATCCTTTACAAAACTGGATAGGCCGTACCCTTCCCAGAGCTATGACAGAGAAACTCCAGAGGGTTGGACGACCTTTCTGACATGGCTGATCCACAGCTGTGCAGCTCTCTCCTATGATGAAGTCTGGTCTCTTTCATGGTCTAACACTATCCTGGTTCTCAATGCAGCAATCATAACTAGAGTGCCCATCAGAAGCAGTCATTGCATGTTCTTTGACTCAAGAGAAGGCATGCTCACAAAAAAGCACAAACGTAACTATCAGTTAAATTTCGCTGGGGATCTTTGTTATTTTTGCTTTCATATTTTTTCGTTAGTTTGGAAATCTACACATATGCACACACAAATACCACAGAAATAGCATTAAAAACTCAATCTAGTAGTCAAATGTCTGTTAGATTCCTTGCAGTTCATAAAATACTTTCTCACCCTTTAGTCACTGAATGAATGCTTCTTTAATAAACAAAATAAATGAAGAAGTCAATTTATTGATTTCCTTTAGAGTGAAGGTTTCTAGACAGTTGCAAGCATTAAAAAGGGAAACACAGAAGAGAATGGCAAGGTTAAACAAAGTAGAGACCTGACAGCAGACTGTCCCAGTGTTTAAGGTGACAGCTAAGAGCATACTTTACTAACTTCACATGCTGGCATAGCTTCAGCATTCTCTAACTGGCCTAATGGCATAGCTTCAGCATTCTCTAACTGGCCTAAATCAGAACATCTGCTGAGAGTGCTGGGATTAACTCCGTGGTAACATTAAAAAAACACACCCCCACATAAGCCCCAGGCTTCAAACAGCCAACTCATGCAATGAGCACAGGACCCGGTCCCACTGCCTGGATGCCTCCCAAACAGATCAAGCCAATCAACTGTCTCACCTATTCAGAGGGCCTGATCCAGTTGGGGGCCCCTCAGCCATTGGTTCATAGTTCATGTGTTTCCATTCGTTTGGCTATTTGTCCCTGTGCTTTATCCAACCTTGGTCTCAACAGGAGGGGACTGGACCTGCCTCGACTGAGTCTACCAGGTTGATCTCAATCCTCGGGGGAGTCTTTGCCCTGGAGGAGATGGGAATGGGGAGTGGGCTGGGAGGGGGGAAGGCGGGGGTGGGGGGGGAGAACAAGGGAATCCGTGGCTGATATGTAGAATTAAATTATATTATAAAATAAAATAAAATAAATTAAAAAAAACACACACCCATTCCTATACGTTTCACTGGGCAGTGCTATCTGCTCAGTGGGGAGAGGGATGTTTAAGAATAAAATTGGTGACATTAAACATGTCACAAAGGGTATCATGATCCTTTATGCATAAAGACAATTACATCCCTTACTTTTGTTATGATGTGTATTATAAGGAGTGGTGGTGGCATCTTTGTCTTAATATTAAAGGAGACCATATGAAGATTTCAGTCTAGCCTTTTGCAAAGCTAATAAATCCTTTTAAAAGGTGAATTTTGGCTAATTTTGAATCTTGCTTTCCCAATAACAAAATATTTATGGATGTGTTGTGCTGTAGGCTAAGAGGAAATAATATTAATAATACTTGATGGGAGGGCTGATGAGGTTCATAACCTCTAACTGACAACCTGGATTTAACATCAAATACTGAAGATACTCACAATGGATCACTGGGAAAATTGCACATAGTCAGTTTGGTATTATGTGCTCTACATTTCATATTTCAGAATTTCATATATTCATTATAAGGTTATGGAAAGCCTTCTTGGCACTAAAAAGGTCAAGTTCACCTTATTAATCTAGATTGTATTTACACACTGTTATTATTTTTTCTCTCCAATAGACTTGCTTCTGTTTTATTTTCTTTGTGAAAATCCCCACCATACACAAGTGGCCCAAGGCAAGGAGAGAACCATTCTGGCCAGTTCTCCTCTAGCCACTCCCTGTGCTGGATCTTCAAGTGTGAACTCCTAATTATCACAACACCGAGAATCCACACTTTCCCAGCTCTGATACAATTCCCTTTGAGTACGTCCACCTACACGTCTGAATTGTTCCTCAAAACTGTCTCCTTGTTTCTTTCAGGTTTTGAGCAAAGACAGATTTCAGTCTCAGGAAGCTACAGCTAGAATTATTCATTCAAAGCAATGGCCCTTGCCCACATTAAGACACTGTAAGTACTTCCAGATTTTTTTCTTTATGTAGTTTCTCTAAATTTAAGTGAAAGAGATGTTTGTGTATTAATTGCTCTTCTATTGCTTTGATAATATACCATGACCAAAGCAACCTACACAAAGAAGGAAGAGTATGCTTGACTTACGGTTCCTGAGGGTAAAAGTTGGTCCTGGTGGGGAAATCTGACAGCAGGCAGCAATCATGGCAGGTGGAGCAGACGCTGAAGGCTCTTATCTTGAACCTCAAGCACCAAGCAGAGTGCTAACTGAAAATGGCCTGACTCTGAATTCTCAAAGCCACCCCAAGTGACATACTTCCTTCAGCAAAGCCACATGTCCTAAGCCTATCCAAATGCCATCACCAACTAGGAACCAAGTATTCACATATTCCAATCCAAACCACCACAGTTGGTTATATCTTGAATTAAATTATGTTTCTGTCACCCTAGCATACAGGAAACAAACAAACCCCAAGATACAGGAAGCAAAATTCTTGTTAAGCTGACATTCTAATCTGCTTCAAAAGTTTGAGATGGAGTGTTCCCAGACATAGGGCTGATTTGTTTCTAGCAGCCTCTGTATTCCAGTTACTTTAATAAAAACATTCTTCATTGAACACCACCCCAGTCGCTCAGGAGATCGAGTCAGCCATGCACATGTCTGTGATTGACAGGATTCCAATCAAGTAACTTTTGCCAATTAAATACAAACACATAAGCTTCACTACCTGGGACTGTTCTGCTTACTGGTTTTGACTTCAATTAATTTTTGGCTTGATTTCAAAGTCATCACATTTTAAGGAGCTGAATATGTGGTTTTACAAGAAAAATCTTTAGAAAGTTCCACCATCCCTCTGACCCACCTAAGAATGACTGGCCTTCACTTTTCTCAGGTAGAATACTGCCTCTTATCTTTTATTATGGAGATGTGAGTCATTTTTTCTTTTCTACCCTGACTTGTAAATGTTGAGGGATCTATTTATTTTTGCATTGAATATTTAAAATATCTCATAGTATTTAGCTTGTTTAAAGGCAGTGGTGCCCAGAAAATATTTACTCAACAAACAAGCAAACAGTGGAAAGTGTTAGTCAATTTACATATGTGCTTATTGTATGAAGTCATAATCACAAATATATAGTAGAACCAAATGCATTAGGATACAAAGAATTTGTTCTTCAGCCAAGAAAAATGTTAATGCAGAAAATTATTCCCTCTTAAATATTTCAAATGGAGAAGGTTTTGATGATGATATGTTCTTTTTAAAAGACCCGCACACCATGTGTACTATTTTCAAGCATTTATAAGGCTTTTGAAAGTTTTAAATGACTCAAGAAATCATCTCCAGCTCTATCCTTCCTGCAGTGAGATAGATAGGCCTCCCTGGGGATGCTTTCTCTTTGAGTACCTGTGAGTCAGAGTCACACTCTCTTGAAGACTGTCTTATGGCATGATGTAAGGCACTGCATTTGGTACCAGCTGCAGTCTCCACATGCTTCTCTGCTCTGGTTTCAGAAAAACACATTGCAGTAGACACATCCAAACATGATGAATGTGGGGAGCACTGTGGCAGAGGCCCATGCTCTGTAGGAAAGGATGCAGACAGTCAGTCAGATGGAGAGTTTAAAAGGGCATCCTGGCTGCCTAAGCAATCTGAAAACCATCAAAAGTGATAAATCTCATGATATTCTTAGGTCATGTTCCAACTTCAAAGTTGGAGTATAACCAAAGTTCAATTCCTGATCCAATTTCTCTCCCGCACACTCCCAACCTAGGGGTTGCTTGTTGACGATATCACTTTTGTTCACTAGGGTTCCTAAAATTCACAGAACTCTAACAGTTCACAGCTATTTGCTACCTCAAACACTGGATTTTACCTAGTCATTCAATATTCTCTTTTTATAATTCTATCCAGTGCTTTTCATTAATTAAATGCATGTCTTCTCTGCTCAGATCTTTTACTGTGTCTGCTTAAAAATACCAGATGTCCCAACTATGTTGACAACATTTGAATAAAATAAGTTTCATTATAAAATATAAGTAATTTGTTTATATTCTTAAGACCTCCCAGTAGAAAGCTAGCTCCTAAATTTTTTTTATTTATTAACACTTTTCATAATTTTTCACGACTGTTGTCCTGGGCACTGGGCTGGGCACTAGCTGTACATCTCACTGACTCGAACCAAGAAACTACCAATAGTAAATCACTACCCAGTCAGAGTGAAAAGATTCATACTGATAATGAGGAAGGCACTCATGGGAAATGGCAGACGGTTAGGAATATCAGGCAGACTGTATCTCTCAACCCCTGCCCAACAGATTACATGACATAAGGGGATATGGAAAGGGTTAACAGCATCACAAATTATGTGTTTCAAGAAATGTGGCAAATACATAAAGGACAGTCACTTTAGGCAAAAGAGCAGTTTCACACAAAGAATCATAACAATGCATCTCTGTTCATTCATCAGTTCTGTTACCCCTCACCTCTCTTAGACTCACACAGACCTAAACACAGGCACTTTAGTGACAGAGGAAAATGTGTCATTCTTTATAAAACTAAACCTCATATCCAATATTAACATCTAAAGCTGCTTTGAACCTTTCTGCAGCCTCACTTCTATCTTTATGGGATAACTCTCCCCTACTTTCATTTCCAGAAATGTGCAGTTTTGAAGGATGGAAAGAGATGTATGTAAGCAACAGCTGGGAGGGAGGGAGCTTTGCCAAGCCCCAGGAATAATCCAGTCTAGCCACTGTAGCTTGCTGTTCATCAGCATTGGAGCAGAAGCATCTTCAAGTCAATTTATTTGGAAATAGAAAATATCTGATTCAACATTACCAGTGACAATGGTTGCTTCTTTTTAAAAACTGTGAACACTGTAGCAAGCAGAGCTCCAAACCCACTCACGAGGAGTGCAGGATGAAACACTGAGAACTGGTGCTTTTTTTCCTTGGTGTTGGCAAACTTTCTAAGATAAACTTGATGATCCTTACAGTCTTGAGAAAACAACGCCCTCCAAACCAATGCTGACAGCCTATCTAAACCAGTTTGATGGTTTCAACAGACAAGGGGACAGCTGGGCTCTTGCACTGCTGGATTTGATTCAAAAATGGTGTAGAATTGTGTGTTCTACATGGGAATTGCCATGAGTCCACAGAATTTTGACCTTGTTCAGACTTTGATGGGAGAGACTGGCAGTTGAAATATATACCTCAGAAAAAAATTTAAGATCATTATCAAAATAAGCTATTACTATAAAACAAACCTCTTTTGGGGACCTAGAGATATGAAATACTTTTTGGTGATGATGTCATGGATATGGTATAAGATTTAATTTCAACATTTAAGACATTGTTTCTATGACTGCAATTAATATAATTAATATAATCTCAAAATGGTGCAAGGTTAAATATATTCATTTCCAAGTTGTGTAAATAACAGTTGCTGAGAAGGTCAAGAAGTGTAAGAAGTGAGATTAATAAAACAAGTCCATGGCTAGTAAGGAAAGGCTTCATTTCATTTAAGTTTCTAAAGGGCTCCAAGCATTGGTTTCAGCAATATTAAAAGTTGAATACAGTGTTAGCTTTTCTACTTTTTCTTTGATGATTGCCTTCCTGTGGTAAGTTACATGTAAGCAACTATATGTGGTAGTTTGCAGGCAAACTGCCTTACCAGCTCGACACCTACTTAAAAATGCCCTGTCCCTTCTTGGGGAGATGGGTTATTGACTATAAATATTGAAGTACTTTATTCTTGAAAATAACAAACTAGTCCATGTTTTCTAAGTGTAGGGAAGCAAGACCTTGGCATACCTGAACAGTAGATTAAAAGGTTTAAGGTTGATGACTTTGCTCAGTGGCTCTTTCAATAAACTGCATCTCTCACACTGGAACCAAGCAAAACAGTACCAAAAACTGTATTAATTTGCTGCTAGAAGCTGAAAGAACAGAATCACACACAGCACTGTGTAAACACTAGTGCTTTCCAAGTCTTACTGACACCTGGTGGCTGCAGCCAAACAGGCTGCAGTAAACAAAGATGGACCTTTAATTTAAAACTGTATTGTTTATTCATTCTTTGAAAATTTTATACGATTCATGTGGATCATATCCATACACGTCACCACACCTCCCAAATCTACCACTACCTCCCTACTCTCTCTTTTTATTCTTTAAATATTATTGTTGCATATAAACATAGCAATAGAAATAAAAACAACTTAGTTCATTTAGTGTTGTTCACACTTACATATGCTAACCACTTGGTACCGGATAACCAGTTAGGGACTCATATCTGGGGCAGATTGAATCTCTCTTTCTCATCAATCATCAATTGCCTGTTGTTCCTCTTCTAGGGTTGGGCCTTGCAAAATTCTCCCTACTCCCATCCATGCTGATATGTCAACTGGTATTGTTATTATTGAGATCTTATTTAGGCAGCTATATTACTGATACAGAGGGAGGGTAGAGAAATAATGTTAGGGATGTTTGAAAAAGAGTGTGCTGGCTAGATTTATGCTCAACTTAACCCAAACTGTAGTCATCTGGGGAGGAAACCTCAAATGAGAAAATGCAACCATAATATCAGACTGTGGGCAAACCTGGAGAAATTTTCTTAATTAGTAATTGATTGGGAGGTCCCAGCCCATTGTGGATGGGGCCACCCCTCGGCTGGTGGTCATGGATTCTATAAGAAAACGGGCTGAGCAAGCCATGTGGAACAACCGAGTAAGCAGCACCCCCAATAAACTCCACCCCTCTTGCTTTAAGGTCATGGTATTTCATCACGGCAATAGAAACCCTAGCTAAGACAAAAAAACATAGAGAATCATATTATTTTATGTTTGCCTACCCTTAGGAAATCTCAGTGTTTACACCATCCTTGATACTGAGGGACACTAACCACTTCCTTCCAGCCTAAGTAGGGTAAGACATTGAAAGTCTTTTTTAAAAGCAAAAGTTTTGTAATATTTCATGTTCAAAGGAACCCTTTTATCATTTATTTTCAAGTGTTTCCACCTGAAAATTGAAAAAAAAATATTTGTGGTTGCAGGTTCACGCATCTGTGTGTGTGTGTGTGTGTGTATTTTATGTGTATGCAGGTGCCCAGGGAAGCCAGAAGAGGATCTTCTGAAGCTAGAATTACAAGCAGTCATGAGCACATGAGTAAGAAAATCACAGGTTGTCTTCTGAGTTACATACACAGATGTGTGCGCATGTACCTACACACATGAACATGGACATACCACGCCCATGTACTTATAAACAAAAAAAGTACTCAATGCTTTAAGTAAATATGTGGGAAAACACATGACCAGCTAAGGGGAATCCAAATCCTCAGAAGCCCTACTGATTTCAAATAGACATTGTGTCTCATCTTCTTCTGCTGGCAAATCTACTAATAAAATTATCAATATTCCTGCCATTTCCAGCATTATTGTATTGTTATAAGAACATGAGTTGTGCTGATCCAGTATGCTTTGGATTGGGAATAAGACCTAGGCTTAGGGAAAAAGGAATTCCAAGGTCCAGCCCATGAGGACACATGCACTTTATTGTGGAAATTCCTGAAGGAACACAGACTCCTTAGATTAACTTAAGTGGAAGATAAGAGCCCTGCAGGGGCTGCTAATCACCCATGTCAGTCCTTATGCAAACAAAGTCACACCAGACAGATGTCAGAGATGACAAAACACAGTATGGAGATGCAAACTCTCCTGAGGGTTGACTGAAATACATGGACATAGCTTGACTAGAGGAAGAGCCTGTGAGTTTAGTAATATGTGCATGTTCAAGAAAGCCCCAGAAATAAACTGAAAAAGAATCAGATGTGTGAGACTTAAATACCCTTTTCATAGGTGAGGAAGAGGTGGAAGCTAGAGCTACTTTTCCAGGGGGAATAAATGGTTTTGGGCAGATGAATGGACCCAAAAGCCCATAGACCCTAAGTGTGGTATTTGATCTTTCAGTCTCTTTCTGTATGGTATGTGCCTAATAATTCTTGGTTAAAGAAATTGCAGTATGAAGATTGAAGGCAACTGTTTCTCTGGCTTATCCAGGTTTAGGTAGATAAGAGAACTTCAGAAAAAGCCCTTTCCCAGGTGCTCTCAGCTTGAAGTCTGCACCTGCGCAATTTTGGTGTCATTTTCTGAGCCCCAACAATAGCTTTCAGCAGTCATTGTCTGAGCGTGAGTATCCTGTGGAGTCTGAAGCTGGAATTGTCACTGAGTTTCCATGTGTCTATATGTTCCCTTTATAGTGCGCCTGTCAGTTGCAATGGAAGATCCTGTAGTTCCAGTTACCAGGTACATGGTCTCCTTCACCTTTCCCTGTTCCTTGAATTTATTAGCTTTTGGTAAGTTTACAGCCTTCCATCTGATTTGTGATCTAGTTGTTTGAGCCTACAAAGCAGAAACAATGATAATATCTGTTATGACTACTATACTTTCATAGTATTTGTTAACCTCATTATTATACTGAAAATGATATGAAATTTCATAATTTGGCTCTGGCTTCAATTCATGCCATTAACCTCCTTGTCTACATGCTGAAGGAAAATGCAAGACCATCAATCACCAGATTTTTTGTTATTACTATTTTTAAATATGATCATTTTGCCTAAGATACATACATATATATCCATAAATTAATTTAAATTAATAAAGAAAAGGATCAACTTTTGACCCACCAAAATGAACACAGCTTTCCCTCTGGGTAATGTCAAGCCAAAAGGGGTCAAAGCTCAGAAGCCAACATTTAGGGGCTGTCTCATACAACACTGTGTGGTAGTCATCGTGATTGATTAGTACATTAGAATCTCCAGGTATAACTGAATAAATTAATAATAACTATTATTAATTATGCCCTAATATTGAGAGCAACTTGAGTGTCATTGTTGATTGGGGATATCTATCTATAGATAGATAGATAGATAGATAGATAGATAGATAGATAGATAGATAGAT
>CABHPP010105624.1:0-17027 GCA_902168425.1 Peromyscus attwateri | reverse complement strand
GCAGCTGAGCCTTAAAACTGTAAGATGTCAGGAGAGGCCATTGGTGAAAGTGCAGCCTCAGTAGCAGTTGAAGGCCCAGTGTTAAAGGGGTCAAGCAGAGAAGTTGAAGCTTGGCACCATGAAGAAAGTCCAGGAGAGGTATTGGTCAAAGTGCAGCTCAGTTACTACCAAGGTCCAGCCATGGTAGTAACATGGTTCAAGTCCTGACATAAGGAAGGGGCATTGGTGCAAGGAAAACTTCTGACCACCAAGTGGGTTGCACTCAAGTGGCCCTGAATAGCTCAGGCCATCTTTATTTATTCTCAGAAGTTTGTTTGCTTGCTTGTTTGCTTGTTTGTTTGTTTGTTTTAACCAGGGTTATATGAATAACTTTATTATCGGCTTATATTTTTGACTTTAAGGAATAAATCATAATTTAAGAAATACATTGTGATCATTATGAAAGCCCCGATTGTTCCCCTTTATACTTCCCCAAATACACCTTCCCATCTCCTACATAACATTATTCTAGACATAGAATTCAGCATTTTGCAGGCTTAACTAAATATTTAGTCAGACACATCCCAATGTCACAGTACTTATGTCAGCTTGCAGCTATTTGTCATTACAAAGTTAAAAAATAATGGATATGGGCACAATATTCAAACCTAGACAATTCTTTCGTGTCTGTAAGATATATTTTTATACAGTTCCCTTTTCTACAAGAGGGCTCCATGTCTCAATCTCTTTGTAAAAGGCAGTCCTTGACAAAGCACCCATCCCATCTCACTATACTGTACTTCTTCTACCAATATGAGCTCCTATGTGTGGTAAAATGGATCTATCCATTCCACATTTTGCATTGTATTTTTTTTCCTCTTGGAGCATACCAGAGCCTACCAATGATTTTATGCTTGGTGTCTTAGGGAACTTATTCTCAACAGTTGGCACTATGTGTATTCCTGAGGCTTTTCCCCTTTTCTATGTATGTATGCCTTATTATCCTTTCCAGAATTATGAGATATGGTTAATGTTTCAAGTGTCATTTTCTCCTATGTACCTAACTATCTCTATTGAGTCAGAAAAGTTCCCAGGATTAGGAATTGTACTCAGTAATTCCAGATGAGAGATTTCAGAAGCATTAGCCCCCTGGCAAATCTTAGGGGAAAATATTTGAACAACAGCAGAATTTCCAGGGAAAACTACAGCTATCACATGTGTGACTGACAAAGTAAAACTAAAAACTACCAAAAAAAAAAAAACCTCAATATAATGAGAGAGAAAAAAGCCTGCAAGCTGCACAAATTTTACAAATTCTTTTTTTTTTTCTTTGTTTTGTGGTTTTTTCAAAAAGGGATTATATTTTTTTTTTTCCACAGGTGGCTTGCCTTGTGGAAACCCATTGGACAGGTAGTCGTATGCTGATCTAAGACTAGGCTATATTACAAGTTATAGAAGGAGACCTCAGCATTTTGGAGATGCCAATACCATGGGATGACTACCAGGGACAGCAGCAGCTGTGGACTGGAGCCATCCTAAGCCTAAAAGATACATTTACTGTGCTATTATTAGGGGTGCAAGCCCTTTGGAGAACCCCAGAAGATCATGAATGGATTCCAGACATTGGACACTGAGATATTCACACAGTTGGAATTTTATTTTGTTTTTTCAGATTGAGACAGTCCCCTGGTTCTTCCTTCTTGAAGTAGGGAAGTCTTTATTTTTGATTTCACAGGAGACTATAGTTAAGGGGACGTTGAAATTTTAAAGAGATTTTAGACTTTAGAAAGCACTTTGGAATCTTAAAGAAACAGAATTTGAAAGTATTTTAATTTGTAAAGACTGTGGGACTTTTAAGTTTGTAAATGTTTTATGTTGTGATGTTGATATTAGTGTCATCTTGGAGATGAACATGAAAGGAAAGGTTAGAGCTTAAAAGTGACAGTTAAAAGTCAAGTTGACCAAGGGTTAATTGTGCTGGCTAGTTTTTTGTTTTTTGTTTTTTGTTTTTTTTTATCAACATGACTAAGCTAGAGTCATATGAGAGAAGGGAACCACAGTTTAGAAAATGCCTCTGTAAGATCAGGCTGTAGGCAGGCCTTGAGGGACTTTTCTTAACTAGTAATTGATGTGGGAGGGCCCAGCCCATTGTGGGTGGTGTCACCTCTGTACTGGTGGTCCTGGGTTGTACAAGAATGGTGTCTGAGCAAATCATAAGGAACAAGCCAGTAAACAGGAATCCTCCATAACCTTTGTATCATCCTGACTTCAGATCCCTGTCCAGTTTCAGTTCCTGCCTTGGTATCCCTCAACGGACATGTAAGCCAAATAAACTCTTTCCTCTTTTTCATGTTGTTCTATTGTTATAAAGAGACACCATGACCAAGACAACTCTTATAAAGGGAAGCCCTTAACTTGGGACTTTCTTCCACTTTCAGAGCGATAATTCATTATCATCATGGTGGAGAGTGAGGTGGCAGGCAGGAAGGAAGGTGCTGGAGATATATCTGAGAGCTTTACATCTTGATCCATAGGAGGGCGTGGGGGGGTAGGGGAGAGAGAGAGAGAGAGAGAGAGAGAGAGAGAGAGAGAGAGAGAGGGAGAGAGAGATACACTGGGCCTGGTGTGGGCTTTTGAAACCTCAAAGCCCACCCCCATTTCCTCCAAATAAGACCATGATTATTCCATCAAAGCCACACTTCCTAATTTCAAGTTTCACTTCCTGGTGACTAGCATTCAAGCCAACACACTCCCAAGGGTCACAGTGTTTCCTCACAGCTATGATAACCCTTGGGGAAGCGGGTATTAACATTAGCTCAGGGAAGTGGGAAGGCTCACCAGCTTCACTGCTCAGGTAACACAGACAGTACACAGTTGCTGGGTCTGGGAATGGGGAAGAGACTCTTCAGTTGCTTAGTTGCCTGTCAATTAAGCAGGGTACTGTTTGGTTCAGATACCTCTGAATCATCCATGCTGCTTTCATAGCAACCCCCTGCCCCAAAACATTACTGACTCACCAAGCTGGACTCTCTGTGGTCCATTGGTGCTCTAACTGGGATGAATAGACATAGATGTTTAAAAAATGTCATGGGACAAGTAGAGTGGGACTAGAGCAACCTTTTCTTGTTTCCTTGTGGAGTCCTAAGACAGAAAGTGCATTACCCTGTAAGATTTCTCAGTTTGGAATTTTATCTTTTCCATCAGATGACAAGATTTCTTCTCTTATACCCATTTTATTTTTTTAATTAAAAATTTATATTGATGTTTTGTCTGAATATCTGTGTACCATGTATGTGAATGATACCTGTGGAGACCAGAAGAGGGAATCAGAGTCCCTGGAACCAGTGTTTACAAATGGTTGTAGCTGATTGCTGGGACTCAGACCTGGTTTGCCAGAAGGAGTAGCAAGTGCCTTTTACCTCTGAACCATCTCTTCAGCCCCTTTTACCCCATTTTAAAGGAAGAAAACACAAGATTACAGGTTTAAATGGCTTCATGAAGTCACATGACTCATTTGCTGTCCTTAAGCCCTCAACCTAATATTTTTCCAATTTGTCCTTTGACACTTAGCACAGTAGTGGGATCAGCAGGCTTGGGGTTGGACAAGGGGACACAGACTGGACATTCTGTTCCTTTCTGTTCTGACTAAGCTGCTTCCTATCCCAGGAAGCCACCTTTGCTACTTAGTTATTAAGCCAGGTATTGCCTCATATATATTCTTAGCATCCGTCCTCCACACCCGCTCCAGTACATGCAGTCCAGCTTTTTCTAGCCAGACCTCCTTAAGACTCAGGGTATTTTGCGTCCTTCTCCTTCTCTGCTTAAGTCCATCAAAGTCCTGTCTGATTTTCATTGTTCACTGTAGCACACCCACATGTCTCTTTGTAGTAGAGTGTTGAAGGAAGATTCACTTTTTGAGATGCTGTTACTAATATGACTTCCTTTCCTGCCATATGGCACTTTCTTTATAGGAGGAACCATCATTCTCGTTGCAACTCTTAGATGAAAAGATTTGTAAGTGATTGACCTACCATCAATTTGGAGGTCACAGCAGTCTAGGACATGGATCCAATAACTTTAGTCTAATTCCTCCCATCTTTCCCCAGTCACCTTCCTTCTCTCTCTTTACATATGAGCGGCCCCAGTGGCTCAGCACATTCCTCAGTTCTTCCTGCTCTTCTTTCTTTTTTTCTGTGTTTGACGTCACAGTCTGGGGACAGCGCAGAGGTGGTAGCTGACTGGGGAAATAGTGATACCCATTCTGAACTTCAGGCTCAGCTTCTCATTGACTGGTGGCTTGAAGGTAAACTTTTGCATAAGAGCAGTGAAGAAAATAAAGAGCTCAGACCTGGCCAGTTGTTCTCCGGGGCAAGCTCGCTTTCCTGCAGGAAATAAAACAAGATGAGATACTTTCTCAGCTGCCATTGATGCCTGCAGGGACTGGTGTTTCCATTTTCCTCCTGCAAATCCTGAACTGTCCCTGGGCTTTGCGTCCAGCTGTTTATTTATGTCTCACATGTGTCTGAATGTGGAATGTTCCACCGAATGTGGGACACCAGGATCACAGTCTTCATGTGGGACAATAGAAAGGAGAGGCCTGAGCTGGCTGAGAGAATATATGACTAGTCTCAAGGCTTTTCAAATTCACTTACAAATATATATGATATAGCACACAATGGCTGAACAGCAAAATTATGGATTGCTATAGAACCCTTTTGAGGAGAGATAGCTTAATGATTAAGGTTATTTACTACTCTATCAGAGGACTGGAGTTCAGATCTCAGTACCCACATCAGGAGGTGCACAAACCCCTGCAACTCAAGATCCAAGAGATTCAAAGCCCCTTTCTGGCCTCCATGGGCACCGTCACATACATACATGTGTATACATACACAAAATTCCCACATATGTAAATAAAATAAAAAAGATTCCAAAATATAATCAGGTGTCAGAGCTGAATCCCTTACATGAAAGTCAGGGACATACAGGATGCCCTTCCAAAGGCTCTAGCTTGTAAACTGTGTCTGCTCATCCATGGCAGGCAACTAGAAACAGATGATATGTGGGGCAACTAGAAACAGATGAAGCCTGGGGCAACTAGAAATAGATCAAGGCATGACATCTCTGCGTTCATTTTGTACCTGCCTTCTGCCTCAAACATTGAGTCAGATTCCTGCTCAACTCTACAGACAGGCATGTCCATCATTTAGTAAGTGCACATGCAAACTTGGCCATCATCCCTTTCAAGGATGAAAATACCAAGACAGGATCTAAAGTATGGCTATCAAATTGACAACAGCCAGCAATCCTGCAGAGCCTTGGAGTGGCACCAAAAAGTCTTCACTCATTCTCTTAATATCATTCAGGAGTAGTAGAGCCTTGTTTGGTGAGACTGTCCCCTAAGCAGGACCTGTCATCTTGTAGAGGACAACTGCTCAGCTTCCCTTAAGAACCTCTGCTCTGACAGGACCACATCCTGCAAAGAAAATGAAGAATGCATGGGCAGTGGAGATTTGCTCAGCACCAAATGCAAATTGTTCCTAGAAGTAGCTGCTTCCTGAAGACTAATGTCCCGTGTGACCAGAACTGAGACAATGATCCGCAAGATTCAATGCGACACAGACTGATGTGACCTGAGAGTACATAGGCTTCTTCCCACCCTTCTGGTATAATCTGTGCACTTATGTCCACAAACCTGATGACATGTTAGGCAGCTGTATGTCCCTCTACTTCCCTGTATCAGCATAGAAAATATAAAATTAATTGTATGTCTTTCTTCATTATATTTTGCTTAATTTCTGAAAAAAACATTGGTGGGACTATCTCATGTCCCAAATAATTTTCTGGCTTAGGATTCTGATTACACTGTCCTTCATTTTAGGGACCTCTATTATGTGGATGGTTAACCCATTCCATTAGGCTTGCCAGCTGTGCCCATGATTTCACATGGTAGGCTTTGCTGTGGTGTCTCTCTTGTCCTCTTCACATGAGGCATGCGCCCCCAACCTTTGCATAACGTTCAAGGGTTTGTTCTCTTAAAGACAATAGAAGTTGTTTTTCTAAGTATCTCCTTATCTGCCTAAAGGGCAGACTGAGGCCAGGCGCATCTGCCCTGTTGGGAAGATGTCGTTCATGTTACATGGTGTTCTCGTCTAACCTCTGCTGGCAATTGGTTTTGAGATTCTATTGTTGGAATCTTTGTTGATGGTGGTGTCTATCATGTTCTTCCTTAAACAGCATTCAATTTTGTAAGTAAACATATTTTGAGACTGTTAATAAACAAATCCTCATCTGCATGTTTCTATTGGCATTTCTTTTCTTCCAAATTTTGCATGTGGCTGCCAAATTGTGACATTAGAAATTCTATCACATTGCATATGTGTGTGTGTGTGTGTGTGTGTGTGTGTGTGTGTATTGCCATTCTTTAAAAAACTAATCTTTATTTTTATTTTATGTATGTTGGTGTATATCTTTGCTCCACATGTGTATAGTGCCCATTGTGGCCAGAAGAAGGAAGGGGTCAGATCCCCTGAGACTGGGGCTACAGATGGCTCTGAGCTGCCATGTTGGTACTGAGAATCGAATCTGTGCCCTCTGGAAGAGCAAACAGTGTTCTTAACTACTGAGACACCTACCTTTCCAGACCCTGTGTTAACATTCTAATGTTCCTTGCACCCTCTGTATTTAATCACCCATGAATATCAGTAAGTGTTACAACCCATTGCTAACCAGTACTTGTTTTAAAACCTCAAACATTTCCAACTTGGCCATTCAAGCTGGCATTTTCTGATTTTTAGATATAGCAGTGTGTCTCAGACTTATAGTTTTCCTTCCCCTGCATTAAATTTTGTCATTTTCTAGAAATCCTGGTTCTTTTTATCGAACAATAATATGTAGAATATAATAATGAAACACCTGGTCATGAAGCTGACAGTGTCAGTCATGGAGTGACAGTTCCCGACTTGGACTCAACAGGCCTTTGTGCTTCTGTTTTGTCTCTAGAGCTAGTTATCAAAACTATATGAGCATTCCAGGTAAGATGTAAAGCAACAGAACCAAGATTATCTAAGCTACTGACCCCATGTAGGAAGTTATGAGCAGTAACAGGTTCTTAGTAAGTAATACAACTTGTGAATGGTTATTATACAGAAAGATGCTGATGAATACACAGGACATAAACTTGGCAAATCTTAAAATGGATGGTCCCATAACTGAGGCGGCAAGTTACAGTCTGGATATAACATAAAGAGAACTAAACTTCAAGTTAAAACATAAGCCTTACACCCTGCTCTGTCAATTCTTTGGGCACGTGATCTTGAATAAGAAAGAACCCTCTTCTTATCTCTCCTTGTTTGGAGTTTGCTTATGGAGTGACAGTAAACATTTATTCCTTTCCTACCTAATTATTAATAACTACGCTGCTGTGGTGACACAATTGGCTTGTGTCAGATGAAGTGTGTAATTTAGAGTGACTGATAACATTCTTAATAAGAGCACAAGTGTCCTGCATGTTGCCACTTTCTGGGGCAGGTGGGATAATTGTTTAAACTGGGTGAGGCCTGAGGCCCCTATTGGAAGAGAATTGTTACAGTGAGGAGAAGGCATGTTCAAGGGCAGCAATGGGCCTGGAGGAACATCTTCCTGCAGAAGTCATGATGAGGATCTACTCACATTCTTCTCACCATAGTTCTTGGAATTATAACACAAGGCATTTATTTGGAAAATAAAAAGGATCATATTCCTAGACTTTCCATATTTCATGGATCTAATTCATTAGTTTGGAATAGTTGAATAAGTGAAATATATAGCTGGGGTTTTGTACTATAATTGAAAACTTTAAAAATTTTTATAAACTGGAAGACTGGAAAGAGTCCCTGTATCTCATCAGCTTTCCTATTAAAGTGAAGAACAGTGAAGAAAAAGCCAGACAGTCCCAGATGGAAAGACAAAGAGGTTCGAAGCAGCCCCTAAAAGACATACCCAGAGCAGCCCAGTCCCAAGAAACACTGGCTCTGGATCCACACTAGCATGTAGGCAAATGCAGGCTCCTCTCAGCCCGAGCCTCAGTGTCATGAGAAGTGACACTGCCTCAGATAATCTGGAAAACTCAACAACATGTCAAGCATTCCAGTGTGGCTTCTGGGCAGCATTTAGTCACCTTCTGCAGTCAGTGTTTGGAAACACAAGCTTCAGTGGGAGAAAATCTGGTGGATATTAAGCTCTAGCTGCAGCACACGTGGCTAGATCTGTGTCTTTACCTCTGCAGTGATGACTAATTTCAACTGGAAAGGCTGCAGAGGAACACATGCTCCAAGGGGCAGCTCTGCTTCATCTTCTATCCCACTACTTTCCTGCTCTCAGGTTGGATGTTTGACAGGTAATAAATGCTTAGAACATATTTATGGAATTAAAGAACTGCAAAATTACTTGTAAAAACATATTCAACATATATAAGCCAATATCTGGAATATACTAGAACATTTGGTTATGGATTTAGCAACACTACTACTACAATCTTTAGTAACTTGCCTGGCAGAAAACACAAGGGAGAAAGAGTCATCACTGCATTTCCTTTCTTTCTTATCAGGTAGTGTAGCATATGCATGTACTAACTATATTTAATAAAGGGATTGCAATTTACAAAGATAAGATCTATTCAGGGAATGTTTATGGGATAGAAGCTAATTCACTTGGGCAAATGCCAGTTATAACTATTTAACAAGTTAAAAACATTAAAATTCAGCTCTCTTTCTTCTAAGGAGGCATTCCCTTAAAAAGAACTTGTGATACTCAAAATGACTACATAATGGAGGTATCCAACTTTGTTGCTCAGCAAGAGACAGAGATTAGGTCTCTGCTGTTAGTGCTGTAGAAAACAGAACAAAGGAAGTTGAAATTTCCATCAGAAGCAAGGAAGCGTTGATAGTGTATGTATGGAGGTGCTGGACTGAAACCAATTGCAAAATGGAGATCTACTGGGAAGGCTCATCTGTAAGGATCCCAGAAAGAAGGGAAGGGATGAGGTGGAGCTCTGAACTCTCTTCTGTGCATCACAACTCACCCATTGAGAAAGGCAGGAAAGATTCTCTCTTCTTAAACTGTCCATTCTCCAAAAAGTGCTCTGGATTGAAGATGTCTGGGGTGGCCCATTCTTTGGGGTCCATGTGCAGTGCAGTCAAGTTGGTTTGGACTATGGACCCCTAGGAAAGGTAGTAAAGACTCAAGACAATGTATGGATAAGACACAGATAGATGGCTGGTGGTTATCAAACTTCCATGCCTGAGCCTACTTACCCTTGGCAGGTGGAATCCAGCCAATGTAGTGTCAACTGTCACTTCCCTGGGAACATTTAGAGGGATGATATTTCCCATTCTCAGCATCTCATGGACAACAGCATTGGTGTAGGGCATGGAATCTCGGTCAGCCAGGCTGGGCTGCTTCTCCTGGCCAATCACTCTGTCAATTTCAGCCTGTACTTTTTCTTCAAGGAAACAGGAGGCTCCATTAAGTTTTAAACTTCAATGCTTTCTTCTAAAGATAGAGAAAGCTGTCTTCCGAAACTTATTTGCTTTTTTTTCATCTAGTGTCCTGATTTTGAGGAAATAAAAGTTCTTTCCCCCTTAAAAAGCCTGATTTAGAAAACTGCAAACTCTATACCTTTCTTCAAGTCTACAGCATAACTATGATTTTCCATATATTCTGAAGTTAATAATTAGGATGGCTATGGCTAAGCTCATATCAGTGTCTATTCAGATGTCTATAAATAAATACTTTTTACTGAAAAGATTATCATCAGTATACTTTTGCTTTTTCTACTTGTAGAGTCTGTGAATTCTAAGATCAGGACATCGACAGATTTCTTGTCTGGTAAGGACCAATTTCCTTTGTCATAGCTGAGAAATCCTTGTTGTATCATCATGCCATAAGGTAGAAAGAACCCATCTACTTCCTCTTCCTAAAGCAAAACTCCCTTCATAACAGTGAATCACCTCCTCACACCATCACATTGATAATTAAGTTTCAATGAGTTTATAGGGAAGCCACAAACATTGAGACCATAGCATATCCACTGACTAATTTTTCAAGGATATATGTCATCATGGGCAGTGAATTGTAATGTGTTTCCAGGCAACGTTGATAGTGAAACTAGTAATATTTTATGAGTTTCAATTTCTTCATCTGATTATTAAGACTAAATTAGCCTTATCATTGGACATTTTGAGATTTACATGAATCAGTATACTCATTATGACAAATGGTAGCTATTTCCTCTCAACATCTTCACAATTTTAGTGCAGTAGAGATTTAGCTGTTTACCTGCTCCTCTAGCTGAAGATGACATTTCCCAGATTCCTTAAAGAGAAAATGTAACTGAATTTTGCGAGTAAAACATAAGTAGACACAATGTTTCATCCTTGGAACAAGGCTTGTGGAGACAATGTCCCCTTCCTTCCCTGGGGTGCAAAGGCAGTCCTCATGGGAGCCTCTGCAGAGTCTTGGAGCTGCAGCTGAGCTCACCACTGCCATAAGGTGAAAGGAATTTGGAACTCTAGGTCCTTTACAATGTCTAGCCTGACTCTTTTCCCTGAGATAGATACATAAATGTCTAACGGCATTACTGTACAAATAAAAGAATGACATGGGGATAAAATTCATCTAACATAAATCAGATATCAAACACTATGATGATTTTGAGGTAGGGCAAGTTAGTGTCCATGATCATCTTGAGTTTTCAGCAGTCTTGTCTCAGTCTCTTAAGCATTTTGATTGATGATGTGGGCCACTAAGCATAGGTCTTCTTTCAAGTTTTAAGTGTACAGTGATATGATATTAGGATATTTGATCATACTGTGAACACCAAGTTTGCATTTGCATTCATTTATTAAAATTAACCTTGGGTCAGATGGCTGAGTTAGCAACTAGTTGACAGAAAGTAATAATAGATCATCAGAGGGCATCTCAAAGAGATAATAGAGAGATGCTCCGGAAGTAGTAGAGAGGACTTTGAATGGTACGGCTTTTTTGTGTGATGTGCTTTAGGTAGATATCAGTTATGAGAGAGGGTTAGCTAGTTACTACTCAGCCTCTCTGAGCTAGCAGGTTTTCACCTCAGCCTTTGACTCTCTAGTTTTACTTCTAAATAGAATGATACCGGTTTAGTTAAAGCTACCTTTAGCAGCAGTGGCAGAGGCAGTGCCAGAGGGAACAGAATTCCTGCCCGGCTACCGCTAGAAAAGCAAGCAGGTAACTGTGGGATTGCAATTGCTGACTAAAAAGGCAGTAGATTAAGGTGCAGCCACTGTGCAAAAGTTGAAACAACAAATATATCTATATTGTTGGAAAAGGAAGATACCATTGCCCTCTGAACAGCAGGAAGCAATTCTAAGAAAACAACACCCCTTTCTCCCAAAGGTTTCATGTTTCTGAGGGATATGGATAATGGTTATAGGGTTGGGGATGGAAGAAAACATTGGACTTGGTATTCCCCTTAAGAAAAGAAAAAAAAGGGAAAGTAAAACAAAAACAAAAACAAAAGGCCAGGTGGTGGTGGTGGTGGTGGTGGTGGTGCACGCCTTTAATCCCAGCACTCAGGAGGCAGAGGCAGGCAATCTCTGTGAGTTTGAGGCCAGCCTGGGCTACAGAGTGAGTTCCAGGAAAGGTGCCAAAGCTACACATAGAAACCCTGTCCCAAAAAACAAAACAAGCAAACAAAAATAAAAAACAAAAAGAAAAGAAAAATGGGGAATGGGTAGATACAGGATATTAAGGTAGATTATTGTACATACTAGTAAACTAATTTATTAAAATATCAGCCTTAGATAAGTTGCACTGTTATGAATTCTTGTATATTGATACAAATGTAAAGTATTTTTATATTCTTATTCCAGATAATTTGTATATTGATACAAATACAGAGCCATATTTGTGTAATGTACATATATTTGTACATATATTTCTACTCTTATTTGAAATGTTTTGTATATTGATACAAATGTAAAATATTTGTCATACTGTATGTATATTCTACCTCTGTTTAGGATACTTGGTATATTAATATATATTTAGGATTATTGTCATATTGCATATTGTACTATATATTCCTACCTCTGCTTTAGCTATTTTGTGTATTGTCACAATTTTGAAGTCATTTTTCTTTTACTGTACATTTGCTTACAGACTGTTTACCCTGTTTACATGAAGCCTTAGTCCTTAGGTTATCTAGGTAGGTAAGACTTACAGATTTATAGTCACCTATGCTTGTCATCTCTAGTTATGTTAGGTTCTCCTAACATGTGTTAGGAGGATAGGTAATCTTCAAACACTTCGTAGACCTGCAGAATATGGCATTTCAATGTTTTGATAACTTGGAATTCTGTTGAAAAGAGACACAATTGCTCCTGGCAGCACCAATCTGATCCTGAGAGAATGTTGGGCTTCTGAGACATTTCTGTTTGGAAGTTTATCTTTACCTTAGCACAAAATGGCCTCCTGGGCAAAGAACTGCCCTTGCCTCGACTTCTGACAGTAAAATGGTCTGACAGATACTCTAGGCCTGTAGCCAATTTGAATGGTCTCTGTCTACTCTTGCAAGACTCCCAAAAGTTGCTTGCATCCTTCTCCCGTTTCTCCAGTATTATTATATTCCTTCTCAGGCCTTTGATGGGACTGAAGGCTAACAGTTATAGTTACAATCTTCTTGTATCTTAGCTAGAACATATTAAGTATTAGATTTAGGTTCTTTAGGATAGGACACCTTTTGGAATGTTCTTTGTAACGTGCCATTTACCTATGCTCCAGACTTCTCTGGACTTTAGTATGTGCCTGTTGTTTGATATTGTTCATGTTGGTGGTAGTTCCATCTTGTCTAGGTCATTATCACTTACTCCTCCTGGACAATATTTGATAATCATTCCTATTGTATATAGTTTTGTATTAGGTTAGAACTTTCTTATTTAGACAAAAAGGGGGAGATGTAGTAGGTAGCTGTTCCAGCTTTGATCTGGAAGTACTACCCCCAGTGAGGCTTCCGATAACTGTCACTCCTACCTATGACCTGCCCCTGAGGCGGGGCCAAGACAGGAGCCCTTAAGACCCAAGATCTGGATGTGTCAGCTCTCTTGGTTCCTGGTGATCCTGGATGCTAGATGGTAGACCGAGCAAAGTTCTCCAGAGAACACCGCTGGACCGCACTTCACCTATCCCGGATCCTGTAACCAATCCCTTTACTTGCTGTGAGTTACCCCAAAATAAACCTCAATTTTTAACTACGTGGAGTTGCCTTAATAAATCCCCCAATAAAGAATGACAGAACCACTTTATCTTGCAAAATAACTAGTTCTTCACAATTCTTGGTTAATCTCTCTTGTATTCTACCTTCTGTGTTTACAAATTTAACTATTCTAGAGAATTTGTATAGTTAAATATACAAGATATTTGTCTTCCATATTCATGCATGCATCAAGATGTTTCTCCTTGGGGGCTGAACTTCTGTATTGAACTTTACTCATGGTCAATGAATATCCTGGATGCCCCCAACTGTTGACTACTATTAATACTACAAAATGAACACAAATTTACTTTGATCAATTAATATACTGGATGGTGAGTTGACTGAGCACTTATTGCCAAACCTGATGATATGTGATTAAGGTCAGGAACCCACATGATGGAAAAGACCAACTTCCTTAAGTTGTTATTTGATCTCCATATGTGCACGGGGAAAGAGAGTGTGCAAGTGTGCACATACGCATGCAAAATAAACAATATATTTTAAAAGCTTTAAAAAAGATACTGATATCCTAGAATCTTTGTTTCAGAAAGCAAGCCTAAACTATAACTCAATATGCTTTAAGCTTTCTTCAAAATGGAACCTTCATCAAGAAAGGCATTTTAGATAGTAGTCCAGATATGCATAATATAGATACATATGATATGTATTAATAATATTTGTGTGTGGATAACTTAGAGTAAATTGATTGCCATACAAACATGAGAACATGAGTTGGAATTACAGAACAAAGGCAAGAAAGCCAGATGTGGAAGTCTGTACTTGTTTGTCATCCTAGCACTTGTGAGACAGAGACAGGCAGATCCCTGAGCAGGCAGAAAGGTGCATATCACAAGACATCAAATAACAGAATAAAGAATTAGGACAGTACTCAAACTGGGAAAGATTGTTAAAAATGAAGGAGGGTGTGGATGAATGCTGTGTGGTAAATCCACTCTTTGCTGGAACACACCACAATTTAAATTGACTTCTCTCTTTACTCCTGAACTCCAAGATTGCTGATGGTACAGACTGTAATATCTGTGTTCCTGGAACAATTATAGTCCTAAGAGATCAATTCAGGATGTGCCTTCTAACAAGTGCACAGTGCCACATAGATGCTCCACCTCTTCTCACTCCACCATGCTTTCTTCTTAACCCATTCTGCCTGAGTTAGATGCAGTCACCACATGCTCACCTTGGACTTCTGGGTTGAGGGCCATGTAGAGCAGAGCCCAGCGCAGTGTCGTGGATGTTGTCTCTGTTCCAGCGAGGAAGAGGTCCAGAGTGCTGCAGATGAGGTTTTCTTCATTGAAACTTGTAGTAGTCTTGTCTGGATACTAGAAAAGACAGTGTAAATTTGTTTATTCAGATTATTTGTGGTTGTCTCGTAACACCGGTCCTCACCCTGAAGAATGAATTGCATTCAGTCATTCAGAGTGATGCTCCCTTTGATATTCAACAGGTGACTTTGCTGATACCAGAAAGATTAATATGAATTTTCTGTATTCAATGATTCTCCAATCTGCATCATCTTGCAAAGTCAAAACTTCACTGATTTCCTCAATAGCTCTTCATGGCAAAACATCACCTTTGCTCAATTCCTCTAGAAGCATCAGTTTGCTAATGCTGCTTGCTCTTAATGTTGTTGTTCTCATACCTATACTTCATATGGTAAATGATTTGTCTCCTCTTCTGGGCATAAATATTGCTTTTATTAATATTACGTCAGGAAGATGAAATAAGAGAGAAGATAATTCTCTCTCTCTCTCTCTCTCTCTCTCTCTCTCTCTCTCTCTCTCTCTCTGTCACTCATTTACCATTGTGCTACAGGCAGAGGAGTCGATAAACCAGTGATCTGAAGCTTGTATGACAAATTCAATGATATGTATTTGCCAGAGATCTACTAGGATCAAGGCCTTACTATAGTGGTATTTTATTTGTGCTGAAATGTGATTTTATTTGTATGTTAATAAATAAAGTTGCCTAGGGGTCAGAGCTATTAGCAAGCCATAGGGAAAGCCAGGGCGGTGGTGGTGCACGCCTTTAATCCCAGCACTTGGTAAGCAGAACTAGGTAGATCTCTGTGTGTTCAAGGATACAGCCAGCATTGGAGACACACGCCTTTAATCTCAATACCAACCATAGAAGACCTGGAGATCTGTACAGACCGGCAGTGACGAGGCAGTCACGTAATTGGGTTTACAACCAATGAGAAGGAAGAACAAGAACTCTTTATAAGACAAACGCACAGGAAGTAACTCCCCTTTTCGGAGAGGTCTCTTGGCGGGAGAGGCTAGCTGGCGGAAGGCGGGTAAGACTCTTAGCTCTGACCTCTTGGGCTTTTATCTTTACATTGGCTCTGTGTCTCTTATTTAATAAGACGGTTGGTTACATCTACACCTTACATATTACAGCTTGGCTTGAATCCAAGATGTTCCCCCACAGGCTCATGTATTAAATACTTGGTTCCTTACACTGATAGCATTTGGCAAAGTTCCTAGAAATAGGGATATAGCATCTAGCTGAAGGAACTTGATGCCTGTAGGGAGGGACAGCAACTCTTAGAGTTACACCAAACCCACGGTTCCTTCCTTGCTTGCTGCTTCCTGCTGCATGGTGATGTGAAAGCCTCCACCATATCCTTCTGCCCCATGACATTCACCATGATGAACTGAAATGTTCTAAAACTTGACCAGAATACATATTTGCTTTATTCAGTTGTTGCTGCCACATATTGTTATCACAATGATGCAAAGTTAACTAATATGTTCCCTCAGTGTCTTCTTGCCTTGATCTATTATTGAATAGTGCTGATACGGAGTCCAGGGAAAGGTAAGTGTCCCACCTTCATATGAAAGTTAAACTCTACCATTTACTTATCTGAAGTTTGTCTGTTGCAGTGGGGTCTGAGTTGGGAAGGGTAACCAGCTCTGGACCAACTCATAACAAAATAAAGCTCTGAAATTTAACCACTATTTTTATTTTGTGTGTATTTCCTTCATATATGGGAAAAGGAACAAGGAGAGGAATAATAAGAAAGAATCTGGGAATCACCAGAACCTCAAGCCAAATGGTAGTAAACCCTTTATTTCTAAAGACCTCAACAACACAAGGTTATGTTACCATGCATTTACAAATTATTACTCCTATGTTTTACTTCCAAGGGTGTGTTAAGTAATGATCTACAAAGATGTTCATATTTTCATCCTTGCAACCATGGCATGTTACCCAATGTCCAAAAAATAGATTGTGTAGATATGACTAATTTCAGGAGGAAAGGTTATTCTGAGCTATCCTTATGAGAGGGGCCTCTAGGGTTAGAACAGGAGAAATGAGATGCAAAGGGATCAGAAAGGAAAGAGATACTGCAATATTGGCATTAAAGATGGATCAGGGAGCTACAGAAACAAACATCAATGTTCCCTAGGAGATTAGAGACACAGGCAATGAATTTTCTAATGTCTCCCAAAGTAGCTTGCCTGGTTAGCAGGATTACAGAGATGATCTAGAACTATGAGAAGATAAATCTCTGCTATGCTAAACCCTCCTTTGTGGTAGCCTGCTGCTGACTCAATTGGAAGCTATTCTACACCACTCTTTCTAAAAGAAGACACAGACAGCATCTTCCCCACCTTTGTCATTTCCTTGAGGAAAGCATCAATGAAGTCTCTCGGCTCATCAGGGTTCCAGTCTTTGCGGTGATTGTCAACTATATCAGAAACATGTGATTTCAGTTTTCCCCAGGTAGCTATTATTCTTTGGTGTCGTCCGGGAAGAT
>CABHPP010105623.1:0-11779 GCA_902168425.1 Peromyscus attwateri | reverse complement strand
GTGAAAATTAAAAATGTATTTTCACATTTTAGTTAGAAACTGGAGTGTACTCACTTAACCAGGTGGAAAAATAGAAAACAGAATAAAGATGTGATTGTAGCAAAATGAGGAACACAATATACTAACCACTTAATACCTAAAATTGTGAAAATTAACCCAGCATAAAAACGTTATCATGGATACATTCAAGTTGCTTTCAAACCTTGTGGTATCATTAAGCCACCATAGGTAACTGATGTAGTATAACTTTGAAACTGTTGTTTAATTCACTGTAGTCTAAATTTGTTTATCATGTTTAATTTTTGGAATGATATTTAGAACCATAATCTAGAACAGCTATAACAACACTGGATGTTGAGAACACTCATGGAGTGATTGAAAATGAAGATATATATGCAGGAATTAGAGAGCTGTGGAAGTCCCATTACATTTTTATGGCATCAGGAACACTTCCGTTAGTGACAGACAATAGAGAAATCTGGAAGAACTCATCCAGTGTAAATGCTCTGAACCATGAACCATTTGAGTGGATAATGTTTAGCACATAGAAGGCAAGCTCCAAAGGACACCTTTCGCTCCCCTACTCCCACTAATTAGGTTAGGTACCTACGTAGATAGGTGACTTCTCGGTGCTGTGTGAAACAACTGAAGAAGTGAAATTTGAACTCTGAAGGGACACTACTAGCCCACTCAAGCATGTGGCTCCGGCAGGTCTTGCCCTTCTCCCAATTTCGTTTGCCTTGATAAAAATCATTAAATGTTCTTCAGAAGCTAGCTCCCAAGCTCTGCTTCCTTATTTGTACACTTCCTCCTGCTGAGGCTGACTACCAAAGTCCAACTATGACATTAAACTCCAGCAATCAAAAGCACCCTTTTGTTCACCTAATTAACATGCCCAATCGAAATATCCTACTGCATCCTAGCCTAATCTAACATAGACCTCCTCTTTTTCTCTTAAAATTACACCTGCAAGGTCATTTGCTGTTGTTTTTCTGCCAGAGTCACCAGAGTCAGAAAGCAGCCACTTTTAACTTTTCTTCCCCACTTAATAAAAGATCTGTCTGTGAAAATAGGTGTTTGGGTGTGGCTCTGCCTGATCAGAGGTCAGGGAACCCCTGCTGTATGGGGATCGCCTTCCAGCTCAGTTCTCAGAAGCTATAGTCTATGGTTACTTGGCTCCATTGTTTCTGCTGTGGTGAGGCAAACACCTCACTCTGGGGAGAAAGTAATGTAACCAAGCCAAGGAACAGAGAGAGGAGGGCCCAGAGAAAAGAACAAACCCTTCAAGACATGTCAATGGTGAGGTAGTTCCTCCAAGTAGTGTCTAGCACCTCCGAGTGGTGCTTTAAGCTATGAATGCAAAGCCATCCATGAACAACCTAGTGTTGAGGCTGGAGCCCTCCACTAAGCAAAGATGCACTGGAAAGTATTTCATACCCTGGGTTTGGGGAAGCCTTAAGATGCAAATCCTAATGTGTGCGTGCAACAGAGTGCTTCTTGGTATACATTATTTATTAAACACTTTTCATTGTGGGAACCTATGTTAGACAACTAGCTAGATAGAAGTTATAGTGGTGGAAACTTTACAAAAATATGTAAAATCTTTAATTTTCTTAGTTCAATAGTTTTCTGTAATTGTTAATTTTTGAACAAAACAAAAGATTAATTTTAAAAGAAATAAACACTACTATCATTGAAATTAGAAATGCCAATATAAGCCATGTATAATAATCAACCTCTCCATTTATTTGAACATATGCTATGATTGTTATAATTGCTATAGATTTTTCTCTCATCTAATGAGTGATGAATAATTATCATACAGAGAAAATGTCTTACACTGTGTCAGAGTACCAATGAGCCAAGGTAATTTTGTTTTTGTTTATAGCAGGACTACAAAGATGAGCAAGACATTTTCCTAAGTCCTAGTTTTTATTCATTTATTGATTCATATCTATGTAATCTTTTTGTAAGGATAAGATTTCTTATTTTTAGGTATACAGCTTTTGAAGAAATTATGTCTCAAACTAAATACCAATGTTCTGAGATTAAATAAAGACCTAAAATAGTCATTTTTATTAAATTCGATTTTTTCCTCCAAGATAGAATTCTTTGTCTCTTCTTGAACATCTGTGTTCACAGTATGTACAATCCACTTGCAGAAACTCTAAACTATTGAAGTGAATACATTGAAAAGAAGTGCTAGAGATGATCAATAAAGGAAGAAGGGAAAAAGAAGAAGGGGAAAGCCAGCTGAACTTACCAAATTTTTAGTCCTGAACTAAGTGTCTTCACCCACTTAATTTCAGAATAAATTTTCTCAAAAATATTGTTTATACATGCACACACACTCACACTTAATTTGGTCAAGGTTGAGTTACTAGACATGGCAGGGAAACTACTTCTACCCTGATTCTGCTACATCACTGAGATCTTATCACTCTAGATATCGGAGTTTTCACTGCTACTTTTAGTCTGTACTGTGGAGAGGGTCACATCCAGGTCCTCTGCAAGAGCAAATGTTCTTAACTCTTGAGTCATCTTCCCAGCACCATCAACAGGGTTTAAAACAGCTAAAACTCATTTTAATGTATTCAAATATTTTTGTCCTACACATAGAGATGACTCCAATATATTTCTTATTAGACAAATAAGTTTCAGGAACTTATTTGTGACACCGAGGTGGCTTTTATTATGAGAGACTGGAGCATAAAATTATGTGTGCTATGTGCAAAATTGGGCACCGCAGTGCAACAGTTTAATTCAAGAAGCGTAGGCTTTGTTATGAATGCACAAAATATACCAGATAGTGGATGGTTTGAATTACCACTTGAAACCTAACGACCTTATGCAGTCTGATGTTTACTTTATTCTGTCACCCTGCAGTTCAATTACTAAAAATGAAAATTATTAATGAAGTTCTAGTCTCCATTCTTCCATCACTGGAAAATGAAAGTAAAAAAAAAAATGACTTTTTAAGGGAAATAGTTATTTTAGAAATAGAGGATTTTATTCCACTTCTTTACCATATGAACTCAGTGACGTGTCATTATTTATAGTTGCTTCTTTAAATTACAGATTTCTACCCATGTTATTCTTCCCTTCCTAATGAAATGATGGAATTTTGCCTAATCAATCAATTCTAACATTAAAAGGACCCATTTTGGTAATTACAATGATCAGAACAGTATTTCTTCCATTTTGACTATTATTTAAACATATTAAAATGAACTACATAATTATTATAATAAAGATGCAATTATATCATTATTTGGGCATCTGGTTCTAATGCCTTTTGTTTTATCCAACATGAATACAAATACATTCATAAAATAGCTTTGCATTAAATTTTATGTCACATGTGCATAGTACTTTATAATTTAATTAATTTAGCAAATATTTACATAGTATTAGTTATAAGTCATATACTTGGCTGCATGGCAGGCTGTGTGCATAAATATAGTAGTGAATAAGCATTTGCCAGTATACTGAGGATTGTTTGGTGGATAACTATAGAAATGTGTGGAAAACACTGAACAACTTCAACCTAGTCCTGGAAGCTGCAGGAACCTTTATCAAGGAGAACAAAGGAAAATACCTCTGAAGAGGAAACTGTACATGCAAAGTCATGAAGTGATCTGAAAGATAGAGGAAGAAAACACTGTAAAACAGGAATGTGGAAAAACTAAGCCGGGCGGTGGTGGCACACGCCTTTAATCCCAGCACTCGGGAGGCAGAGGCAGGCGGATCTCTGTGAGTTCGAGGCCAGTCTGGGCTACCAAGTGAGTTCCAGGAATGGTGCAAAGCTACACAGAGAAACCCTGTCTCGAAAAACCAAAAAAAACAAAAAAACAAAAAAACAACAAAAAAAAAAAAAACCAAAACTAACCTGAAGAATTATAGAGAAAGCAGATCATGGATTTATACGTTTTGCTAGTTTAGGATTTCATATCAAGGGTGCCATTTAGAAGCAATTTTTTATTAGTTACTGTCAAGAAGAAATGCTGACAAATTTCAGTTGTAGAACAGATACAAATCATTTTGTCTGCCAAAGAGGGAATGCCCTGGAAGAGACAACCGGTAAGGTGAGAGGGGCAGTGACTAGGAGATGTGTTGCCTGACCCAGGACAACAAAAATAATGATCAACAGTGAAGGGTAGACTGAGAGTGCAATGGCAAAGCAAACATGTCTGGAGAGGCTCAGTGAATGCAGTCTGTGGGCCTTATGTGTTCCTTAGGTAACCGTGGAGACAGTGAGAGGAAAGGGGGACCAGTGAGTGTTATTTAGAATCTGATTCAGCGAGTCAATATATTTTACTGACTTAGGAAAATCTGGAGCACTGAACAACTGAATAGGAAGTAAAGTGACATCATCATCATCATCATCATAGTAATAATGATAATAATAAGGCATGTATTCTTGAAGGCAATGAAAATAAGTTCCTCAAAAAGAAGTATAAAATATTGACAGTGTAAAGACTGTAAACACAGCTTGTAGATTCATTGATTAGGTCATGGTTGCCAATTTGGCTAGCTGTGTTTTAGATTTTGGCAACTCCTATGATGAGAAATATCTGTCCATCTGCACATAGGTACATGAATGCACAGACTTCATATCACCTATGTGCCACAAGAAATGTGATAAAGAAAAATAAAAAAATCTTGAAAATATATGCATGTTGCCTTAATAATCTATACTAAATTTTGAACTAATCAAAATTTTCTAAACTTTCAAAAACCTTCATGTATTCCCTCTAGGAAAGATTCCCAGTGTAACAGGAAAAATTCACTGTAGCTAAACATTTCAAATATTTTCTTACTCCTTAGTTTTACCCAAGCTGGCTGTTCCTGAAGGCTCTTTCACTTTCTGCTAGCTATCTTTATTCCTTTACTTGTACATGATGTCATGGTCATATATGTCTGAAGGCTTATTCCCATTCCTAAAACATCATCCTTGTTTTTCTTTAACTTTGTGTGACTGCACCACTGTGTTCTCCACATCATATTAATTGCAGAATGCTACTATCCAGCATCCTTCTCTCTGCTATACCCCGAAGGCATGTAGGAACTTAAAATCATTTCAGAGTTTATGCAATAAACTATCCAAAGCTTGAGTGTTTTTTTTCAATCATTTTTCATCAAGGAATCACAATAGAAAGAAATCTGAATATGTAATCACTGGTTTGTCCAAACACACACACACACACACACACACACACACACACACAGATAGAGAGAGAGAGAGAGAGAGAGAGAGAGCACACACACACACACACACACACACACACACACACACACACACATGCACACACAAGCAGGGCAGGGGGAGATACAGACAAAGAGAAATGGTGGAGGCGGAAATAAATTTTAATGTTTCTCTCACATTAAATGTTTCTACTCAATCCAACTTTTTATCTTTTCTAAAGAATATCAGTACCCTCTTTTTACAGATCAAACATTCTTCCTCATGTCATTTTTAATTAACATGCTTCTTATACTAAAGACATAACAGACTGGAATGATGGTGATGTGATTATGAGTGCTTGTTTCTTGGGAATAGAACCTGAGTTCAATACCAGTACTCAAGTGAGATTGCTCAAATCTGTAACTCAAGTCCCATTGCTCTCTATTGGCCTCCTCATACACTTCACACACACACACACACATACACACACACACACACACACACACACACACACACACACGACTACTCAAAGACAAAACAATAAGCAAACATTAACAAACAAAACACCTAGGAATCAACTATTTCATCAAATCAACCAACCCACAATTTTTATCCAGAACCAGGCATGGTGAACAGACCTATAATTCTAGAGCTTGGGAGGTGAAGGCAGGAAGAGCAGAAGTTCAAGATCATCCCCAGCTGCATAGATAATTTGAAGCCAGTGTATTCTACGGGAAATCCTGTCTCAAAACAAAACAAACAAAAAGGATGCACAGATCTCTACATCCCTCGGGGTGTCAGGTTTGCCTGGCCTGTTCTTTTCCCTCCATATCTATCTACATTCATGTAAGATTCTACGGAGCCGCATCCCCTATGACTATATTAAAACTTTATATTTTTTCTAGTTCCCCATTTCTTTTTTCTTCTTGACAGTAAAACTTGAAAATTAAATACCTCTTCCCATTACCTATATTTCTCTTCTTGTTCTGCATTTTAACTAGTCCACTAACCCAGTCACCTCATGTTACACACTCTCATAGTGCCAGGGTCATTTCTGCATTGCCAATCATTTGATTGTTCTCAGTTACCTTAGTTGTCCATTTTCTTGGCTCTATCACCAGTGTTCATTCCTGGCTCACTCACTTACTGAATCATTTTCTGCAGAGTAGTCCAGAGACTGTCCCAAATCACCAAGCTTTCCTTTCCCTTTCTGTTTAAATTTCCATTACTAGGTTGGATAGGTAGCTCAGTGGGTAGGGGAATTTGTTGCTCCTCCAGAGGACCCGAGTTTGATTCTCAGTATCACAACATAATCACCTCTAACTCCAGTGCCAGGGGGTCTGATATCTTCTTCTGCACTCTGTGGGAACCTGCACTCAGATATGTACACACATGCTCTCTGACACACACATGTACACACACACACACACACACACAAACACACACACTTTAAAATAAAAAGAAGTATCTAAAAATTTTTCTTTTACTATTCTCGCCTTCTTCTCATTTCTAAAATGTACAAAGCCAAGTTTATTCCATAGACATTTTCCTTGTTATTTATTTCCATGTTTATCTCCTAGGAAATATAATTCCATTTCACTACTCTTAATGTAAGCACTGATGATATCCACAGTTACAGCCACAGCTTGAATTTCTTTCTGAAACCCTAGGAGTAATGCAAAATTCCCTTAGACATTTTTAATAAACATGTCAAACTTTATATATCTAACACATACTTTTAATAACCTCTTTACCGAGTTCCTATTCTCAGAAGCAACTTCATTCTTTCCCTTGCTTATGCATAAGCAAAACAAGGGCCAGCGAGAAGGCTCATTGTGTAGAGGCTCCAGATACCTAGCCTGATGACCTAAGTCCAATATCTGGGATACACGGGGTGACATAATATAACTAACTACCGCAAGTTTTCTTCTGAGCTACACACACACACACACACACACACACACACACACACACACGAATTAAAATAAATAAAAACAAAACCATAGCAAAAAAAAATAATAGAATGAACATCGATGATCCAATTTATCTATTTCCACAGCAAGGTTTTCAATAAATTCTGCCAAGCTGACTTTTCAAAATACAATTCATCTAAGTCCTGTCCAAAACAGTATGCTTATAGTTGTGGTATTCACTGGGTAACATATAGTACTGCCTGGTTGTTACACAAATTTAAGAGGTAACTGTAGAGTTGATTAGATGTGGCAATGTTGCAGATCTGTCTAAGTAGGAATAATGCTCTGATTTTAGGAGATATATGCTGAATTGTTTAATAACATAGCATTAGGGTTTCTTAATATAGCATGAAAGAAATGCAATAAGTTTAAAAACTTTACTCTAACTTTCTACATAGTTAATCTTTACATTCCCAGGTCCTGGAGACATAGGTGGCTTAGAAGTTGAGAAATTTGCTGCTCTTGAAGATGACTAGAGTTCAGTTACTAGCACACACATTGTGTGGTTCCCAGCTGCCTAATGCCAGCTACAGGGAATCCAGTGCCCTACTCTAGCCTCTAAAACACCTCTTCACATGTGTGCATGCCCTAACATACAGACACACACACATACGTAGATAAATCTTTAACCCGTATTTCCTGTTTCTTTGCTTTCTCTTGTTAGTTATTAGTTGATCTCCTCCATAATCATTTAAATCTTTAAAAAAATATTTCCTGTTTCTTTGCTTTCTCTTGTTAGTTATTAGTTGATCTTCTCCATAATCATTTTCTTTCACATTAGGTAAGCAAAACATTTATCTTGTCCATAGCTCTAATAGTTCTTATAAAATTCTTGTGTCTATAATAAGTAGTCAAAGAGTGGTTGTTGAAATATAATAAAGAATTGGGTGGATTCTGCTTTCCTCACTCTTCTCAGAGCTTCCTTTTCAGATCTTTCCCAGCCTCATTTATCGAGTTCTCTCTTAAACAATCTTCTTTATAGCCATGTCTTAAAACATCATATGTAAACTCATAAATTTATTCATTGCTTTGTAAATGTCTCATTTACTAGTAGCTTAAAACCAAATATTTGCTGTGCTTTAATCTTTTCCTATAATATATCAGCAAATGTTATCAGGTCTGCCTCCAAAATGCTTAACAAAATAATCTAGACCTCACTCTGTTCACAGTCACGTGCCTGCTTTAAGGCGGCCTAGAATTTTGTCTGATATACTGCAGTAGTCAGTCATCCCCTCTTTTCTCTTTCTTGCCACTCAGTAGGTTAGCCTTCTCATGGCTATAGGAGTGATATTTTCAAATGTAAACCAAATCTTATCACTTCCTATGCAATAATTTTCCGGTGACATTTCAATTTGTGTATAATAAAGTTCAAATTATTTTCACTGACTAATAAATTTCTATATGACATTGTTTGGGACGTTTTGTGCCTTTGTTCATCATATTCCTGTCATCTTAGCCCCTTATATCACTAAGTGAAAATTAAAATATATAGGTGCTGAGAAGGGGAATCAGTCATGTAAGTTCAACTTTAACAACAGTCTTGTGGCAAAGCCAATGATTCTGAACAGTGTGTCCCACAATCCCTCACACCCAGGTGGCAATATGACATGAAGAAGGGGGTGCATGCATAGATAACATTGAAGGTCATAGCATATGTTTCGTAGCAATCAGAATAGTAAGAGTATACCAATAGTGTGGAAGAAAACAGCTGAATGTAATAGCTATAAGTTCATGACGAGAGCCTATCAAAGTGTTTCACATGAAATACTGTGGAGTCCTGTGAATTCCCACTAAAGGATAATTAAAGCCAAACGTGACAAGCTTTTCAAGAGAGTGGATATATAAGAAAAGAAATAATGACTGTTCATCACAACACTTAAACACCAAGGTCTTATTTATGGAACACACTGGAACAGAATATGCGACAGTGATTTTGAATAACATTTATGTTCCTTGAAATCTCCAGTTAATCATACACAGTTTTAAATACCTGCAATGGGTTTACTCCTCAGTATCTATCACAACAGTAAGTGAATAAATACAAAATTCTGGAACTAAGTCAGTCAGAAATTGCTGTGTGGCTGTTGGTGGCCACTTCTTTCTCATTCATATGTTCTTCTCCATTGAGATTATTCAGTAGCAAAATCATATGTACAGGGTTGGTTTGCAAGGAGAACAGTTCAGCAATTTGGCAAAACAACACAAGAAGAGATTCAAAGAACTCAGCTAGCAGACTGCACAGTGGGTTTTCATAGGTTCAGTAAGGGAGCAAAATGCAGAACTCACTTGATCAGTTTTGGACAAGATGTCAGGGGAACTTACCTTATTTGGGCATAGTCTTTTCAGTCAGACCCCGGCAAAGTCTGAGAGTTAGGTGTTGTTGTAACAAAAGTAGTAGATCCCTAGTTTGTTTACCTACTGAATTAGGTTGTTGTTTCTTTTTGGTTTTGTTTGTTTGTTTGTTTGTACAGAAGTACAGAAATAGCTTTAGAATAATGGTCATCTTCATAAGAAGTAGAAATATAATCAAAATGGTTTTCTAATTACACAACCCAAAGTGATTAACAAGTGGTATGAAACAATGGAAGCAGTAAAAAGGAGCATTTATTTATATTTAATATTTTAATTAAAATCTACCATGTGGATTCCTGTATAAGGCACAGAAAAAATGAGAGGATTTAATAGTAGAGGCATATGTGGAGAAATAAGCTTCATAAAATATAACCGAAATGATGTATATAACTCAATAAACTTTTAACATAGCAATACTTGTATTTTGATAACTTTTAATCCCAGTGGTATTGAAATCATTCACACTAGGTATAGAAGATTTAAGCACATATTTATGTATGCATTTCTTGCTCCCATTTCCATCTCCATTTTTATTGATATTGTATTATACTTCATCAGAAATAGCAGGAATAGCATGTAATTAGACAAAGAAACACTTCATTTTAAAAGCCACGATTACCACGTTTGCCAAGTATATTAAACTCTTGTCTGTTTCCTTATAAAGTCTACCTCACATGTTTATTCTGAAAATGTATCTTGGTATCACTAAGGATGCATGCAGATATGGGTATATGTATGAATGTCTGCAAGCAATTGTTACCATGTATGTAAATGTTATGGATAATAGTCATGGTCATTTAAACTGTCGTGGTCTCCCACTTTCTTTATGTTCATCATTATAATGCACATTTATTAAATATTTGGAAGTTCATATACAGCTCTAAATATTTGGCAAATAAAATACAAATACATTTCTTCTTTGTAACTGCTCTAAAATCATTAATATCTCTTATTTTATAAATAAAACTATTCATTAGTAGATAATTTAGTTAAATTTAAAAATATGTGCAATAAATATAACTTGAAATAAATACTGCTTCAACTCAGTTAAAAATTGCATCTAAGCTATGGTATCATAAAGTAACACACCAGGGCTTGGGGAAATGGCTAGGTTGTTTGGAGCACTGGCTGCTCTTGCAGAGGACTCAAGGTCAGTTCCTAGCACTGACACAATGACTCACAATCATCTCCAACTCCAGTTCCATAGGAGCCAATACCTTCTTCTGGCTTTCATGAGCATGTCACACATATATAACATGCAAGTAAAATATTCATACACATAAAATACATAATTCTTTAAGAAGGAAAATACTAGCTTTTATTTAATTAGAATGAAACTTAAACAGTGGATGCATATGCTGTTAGGAGAAATTCATTTTCTAAAGTTCTGTCTCCAATATCATAAACTCTTCCACTCCTTAGAATAAAAGGTAATTTAAGATTTCCAATGAAAAAAATACTCTTTATTTATATTTTATGACTCATGTTTTATTCATGTCTCATCATTCTGTTTAGAATATGTTGGAGATTGCCTGGTTGCAACAATATTTATATAGCCTTAATCATAAAACAATAAAAAATTTAATTGCAAATATGTTTTTTTTTCTTTGCCATTTCCCCATATAATTTTGCATAAGATTCATGACTGGTTTTTAAGATACACTGTCTTTAAATCAGTAAGTTATCAAATAATACTTTTACAAAAGAATTATACTTGTAGTTATTTCTATGATATATTTGTCTTGAACTAAAGAAAAAAAAGTACTGTGGTAATTTTATTTCACAATAAACATGTGAGGTAGACTTTATTGGGTGACTTGAATTAGCAAGTTACTCAGAAATCAATTGAACACAGTCTCTAAAGACCCTGGGAGGGGCTGTCTGAGCTGTATTTAGCATCTGTGAGGAAGTAAGTCCAGTGTGTTCATCTTCTCATGTTTCAGTTGAGCAGTCAGAAAGCTGTAGCCAAAGTCAGTAGCAGAGATGAAATCTTTTCAGTGTTCTCTTCTTATTAGGCATGTGATTGTTGCCTACAACTGAGTAGCTTTTTCTAAATGTAAGATAGGTGGTCGTGCTGCTTGTATAGGGGTTGGGGATGTAGATGTGTAACAATTATGTCATCAATGACAAATTGGACATATTTTTCAGGGCCCAAGGAAGAGAGATAGTGAAGGAGTTTGAACTTAATTATATGTATATATCACTTGCTGTTAGGAAAAATACAAAAAACACTAAAAAACTACAAACCTTCAATGCATAAAATTCTATA